>BLKR01004490.1:0-106954 GCA_011170035.1 Teleogryllus occipitalis | reverse complement strand
TATTGTCATTCAGACAGTGAACGTTGTGACATTTAATTAGTGGTAATACTCTAGTTCCACGAGTTGTGAGTGTCTGAAATCAACTATACGGTCAGCCGTTGCAGCGGCTACCCTGCTCAAGGATGGAGCCCACGGGCATCGGGGCTCCCATAACCTCAACACCATCACCTAAGGTATCTACTCAACCAAAGCTGAAAACCTACGCAAATGCTATGTCAACTGAAGTGTTTCCCACCAAGGACCAGGCTATAATCATTGACTCACTAGAAGGTCTCACCATTAAAGATTACATAAACAGTCTCTCCAACATCATTGACCCTAATGAAATAAGATTTATTTCAAAAATTGCAAACAACAGAGTATGTATTTTTCTAAGCTCTCAAACAATAGCTGATACCCTTACAAACAACCATAAAGTCATTAAAATAAAAAATCATGAACTGAAGCTGAGACCACTTCTAACAAAAGCCAAAAGAATAATTATTTCAAACGTCTGCCCCATCATCCCTCACTCAGTAATAGAGAATGTACTCACCACAAATAACATCAAATTGGCATCCAAAATTTCATTTGTTAAAGCTGGTATTCCTGGACAGGGGTTCTCCCATATTATGAGTTTTCGAAGACAAGTATATGTTTCTCCTGAAGATGTAGGTCTACTAACTGAATCCACTACTGTATATTATGAAGGCTCAACATATAGGATATTTTTCACAACTGATGAAATGGCATGCTTTAATTGTCACCAAACTGGGCACTTAGCTGGACAATGCCCTTCACCCAACACTTCTAATCACCATAAAACTACCAATTTAAGTAATGTTCCCATGGAATCTGAACACAATAGTGAAAAACCCTGCGACGTGCCAGTGCCAGATCCAGCAACCAATGGAAAAGACACTGAAGTAGCAGATATACAATTTCACCATGAGTCCATGAAAAAAGTGCCCACAACTGATCCTCCACCACCTTCTGAATCTGTATCTTCTACTAATGAAGCCAAAAACAATGAAGAAATCTCAAATAATAACAACATAGTCTCCCTCAGTACCAATAAAAGATGCCTCCAGACTGACTCCTCCTCACCTTCCAAGTCTGTAAGCAACACAACTGAAACAAATAATATGGAAAAACTCTCACAACAACCAAAAAAGAAAAAGAAGAAGAAAGAGAAAAATATGGAGGAGTTGATAACCCCTATCAAACACATAATTGAAGACTCTCAAAATAACTACCCCCTTACTTACATACAGTTTAAATCCTTTTTAGAGAACTCTTTCAATACTAATGATCCTATACTCATAGCTACTGACTACTCACAAGACATATCATCCATCACCAGAATGATGCATAGTTTATATCCACATCTCACCAATAAAACCATAAAAGGCAGATTCACCAGGATTATCAGGAAAATCAACTCAGTACTTCATACTGCAGATGAATCAAGCACTGAAACAGACTCCAGTATAGAAATCAACACCAGTCAATGAAAATTCTTCAGTGGAATGTAAATGGCTTTTACCCCAGACTAGAAAGTATACAATACCTATGTAACCTAACTCACCCTGACATCCTTTGTATCCAAGAGACCAACTTCAAAGACTCCAAGCATGGCAACATCAAAGGGTATAATTGCTCCTTCAAAAACAGAATCAACTCCAATCATGCCAGTGGTGGTGTAGCTATATTCATCAAAGACCATATTCAATATCAAGAACTGAATATTCAATCAAACATTGAAGTCAATGCTATAAGGATCTTGTCACCTGTTCAAATCAATATATGTAATATCTACCTACCAAATAGCTACAAGTTTGATGAACAAGAAGTAACTGATATTATTAACAAGATGCAAAAACCTTTTCTCATTATGGGGGATTTAAACAGCCATAATCCAATTTGGGGATCCAATAAAACTGACAACAGAGGTGTCATGCTTGAAGAAATATTTGATAAACTAGATACAATTGTTCTTAATACTGGAGAACCTACTCACATCAATACCAGTACCAACAATTACAGTGCCATCGATATTTCCATTTCCTCCACCCAATATGCCTATAAATGTTCATGGAATGTCTTAGATTACCCCTATGATAGTGACCATTTCCCTATTTTTATAAATATTAACAACACTCCCAACATGTATAAAAATGACCAAGCAATCCCAAGACGGAATTATAACAAAGCTAACTGGAATATCTATAATGATCTGATCAAAAAGTACCTACCTAATACTAATGTTCTTCTAGAAACAGAGAACATCGACACTATCATCAGTTCATTTAACGATGTCATAACCAAAGCTGCAAATGGATCAACTGAAATAATCAAATCATCAAAGAGAACCAAACTAGTCCATTGGTGGAATGACAAATGTAAATTGGCACTCAAAAATTCCAAACATGCCTTCAACAAATACAAAAAACATAATACTGAAGAAAATAAAATACAATACAAAAAGATGAGAGCTGCTACAAGAAGAACCATAAAAGAAAGTAAAGCAAACTCCTGGTACAACTATGTCTCAAGTTTGTCAATACATAATAATATTAGTGAGTCATGGGCAAAAATAAAAGCTATCGAAGGAACAAAAAAAGGTAAACAAATAAATTTTTTACTGTCAAATAACCAAATCATTACAGACCCTAACGAAATAGCAAATTCAATTGCATGCAGCTTTGCCAAAAATTCAAGCTCAAAAAACTATACAGAAGCCTTCTTACAACACAAAAAAGAACAAGAGAACCTTACAGAACTTACAAATAATGAAGACTTGGCTACTTATCACCATCTTAATGATCCTATTGGAATTAAAGAACTTAATTCTGCTATCAACAGCACTAGAAACTCCTCACCTGGACCAGACAACATTCCATACATTCTTTTGAAGAATCTACCCCTGGAAGGAAAAGAAACATTACTTAAAATATATAACATAATATGGGATAAAAATGTATTTCCCGAGCTATGGAAATCAGCTATTGTTATACCTATACCAAAGCCTGGAAAAGACCCCACAAAAAATGAAAATTACAGACCCATTTCTCTAACATGCAATATGTGCAAAATTCTGGAAAAAATAATTAACATAAGACTCAGATGGTTTCTAGACTTTAAAAACATCATATCCAACAATCAATTTGGTTTCAGAGCAGGACACTCAACTACTTCTCACTTAGTAAGTATTGATACTTACATTCAAGAAGCCCTTGCTAACAAACAGCATGTTTTAGCAGTGAGCCTAGACATTGAAAAAGCTTACGACATGGTGTGGACCCATAGAATCATGACAAAATTACAAGAATATGGACTTAAAGGCAACATATTTCAATTCATCAAGAATTTCACCAAAGAAAGAACCTTTAATGTGAGAGTCAATGGTAGCTTATCATCAGTACAACATCTGGAGAATGGACTACCACAAGGTGCAGTACTTAGTGTTACTCTATTCCTATTGGCCATTAATGATGCAGGCTCTGAAATCAACCATCCGGTAATCACAAGGAAGTATGCAGATGACATTACCATTCTTTGCAGAGGAACATCTATTACAACCAGTCAAGAGATTATACAATCTGCCCTAAACAATCTCCATGGATGGTCTCTCAAATCAGGTTTTAAATTTTCAGCTTCTAAAACCCAATGTATAATATTCTCCAGACAAAATATTGTGAATCTGCCCATATTAAAAATGGACCTACATGAACTAAAGTTTGATCAAAATATTAAAATTTTAGGCATGCATTTTGACTCAAAAATGAGCTGGAAAAGACATATACAAATTATATCTGAGGAATGTAAGAAAAGACTAAACATACTCAAGTGCATTTCCCATAATAACTGGGGAGCAGATAAACATCTCCAGCTAATGACCTACAAAGCAATAGTACGATCCAAGATCGACTATGGATCCATATTATATGATTCAGCTAGCAAAAAATACCTAAAAAAACTTGATGTTATACATAATAAAGCTCTACGAATAAGCACTGGCTGCTTTCATACTAGCCCCATTGGCAGCATTCTAATAGAAGCCAAAGAACCAACTCTAGCTCATCGTAGACAAATGCTAACTCTCAAATATGCTATCAAAACAGCTGAGTCAAATAATCCTATAATCTACCACGATATATACCCAAAACTTCAAAATTACTACAAAGAACAAAAATGCTTTTCACCAGTATATACCAAAGTGAAAAACCTACTAAGACAGCTAAACTTTCAGGAAAAGATATTAATGGAAAAAAGAAATAACAGTATACCACCATGGACAATTCCTGATATAGTAGCAGATATAACACTGGACACTATCCAAATAAACAAAATGGTTAAAAAAGATAAGGAAATAAAATTTCAAGAAATAGAAAATAAATACAAAGATTCCTTTAAAATATATACTAAACTTATTAATAATAGTGATGGAAAATATGCAGCTACATTTACCAAAGATGTTAAAGTTATAAACAGACTGCACTCCTACGCTAGTACTACTACAGCTGAAATATGCTCTATAATGACAGCCTTCAAATGTCACAAAAACTCAGACATAACAAGTTTGTCATTTTCTCTACTTCCCTTGAAGCAATAAATAATATTCACAATAACTACCCAGGTATACCAATGATAAACAGTATTCATGAAATATATCAAGACATTATACAATCTAAAAAGACTCTCATAATTGCCTGGATACCAGATTACAAAACAATGCCTGAACACAACACAATGAGCCTTGAAGAGGAAAATGTAAGCCCTAAAACTGAAAGTATCTTAACAATATCACACACATACAAGGATTTATGGACACATATCAAGAAAGTAATGGATGAAAAGTGGAGCAACCTCTGGAAAACCATGAAATCCAGCCCTCTACACAAACTAGTTAAAAAATTTTATTCCCTGAAAACTTCCAAAAAATTCTCAAGACAAGAGCAAGTAACAATAACAAGGATAAGAACTGGTCATTGCAAGTTCAGTCATCAACACTTGCTAACTGGAAATCCCCCACCCACCTGCCAGCACTGTGATACCATACTTAACCTTCAACATATCTTAACTCAATGCCCTATGTTTCAGCACAGCAGACAGAGATACCTAGAAGATGAGCCAAACTCCGAATTGATCCTATCATCCAACGAATTCCAGAATAAAATAATACAATTCTGTAAAGACAGCTATTTTCTTAAAGAAATTTAATTGTTTTAGCATAGATACTGGTAACTAATATTGTAACACTGAAAATACATATAATGTCTGTCTCCACAAATTTGTCTATATTTAGTGTATATTCAGTGCAATATTCTGTTAAATTGCTATTAATATTGTAAAGTTGTATTTAAAGTAGTCGCTAATGACCTCAGTTGTTGATGCGACTTTAATAAACAAACAAAAAAAAGATTCCTTTAGTGGATCTATTGTTTGCAAGACTTCAGGTGTTTCCCAATGAAAAGGAGCCAAAACTTACAACTGGTTTCAACATGATTTCGAATGAAGGTTTCTTGTTTCTGATTGTTTCCTCTTGTTTCATTACACACATTAATGTTGTGTGGTACCATAATGTATGTATGAAAATAGGTGTAGATCTCTTTTTTGTTTAGATAAGTTAATAATGAGTAATTTATTTAGAATCTTGTTGGCTACGGACGGATACTTTAAATATGTTGGAACCTGTAGTAATAGACTGTATTGTAGTGCCACAGAAAGTTTGCATTAATTTGTTGATGTATTTTTGTAAGTAGGTGTAAGGTTTGTGAGGTTAATGCTGTTCATATTCACTTGCCCAATTATAGTGTTCATGTACATTTTGGAGCAGTTAGTAGTGTATTATTTGTATTAATATGGTGAAAGTAAGAAACTTCATCATAGCCATTTTTCATATCTTAAAATCTCAATTAATTTGTTTAGAGAGAATTATATGTTTTTTTCTTTAATTCAGGCATTCAAATTGGAAGGTTTTATTCCTAGTTAAGGATTATTCTAATATTGGTGTTGTTGTTGTTACAGAACTCAAAAGATTCTTGTCAAAACTGTTTTCTGCAATGAAAAGGGGTTCATTTTTAAACTTGTTTTTCTTCCAAGTATACTTTTTTGTCAGTTGGTTTATGTGTATATTTTGGTGATGTTGATGACTATGATGATGACGATAACGACGACGACGAGATGTGAAGAAGTGGGTTGAAGGGGAGGCTTTGGACAGGAAAAGGCTGAGCGACATGAAGAAATGTTTTTTAGAAAGGAAGATAGAATGAGCTGGGTCAAGAGAATGCTCGAAAAATGAAAGGTAATATTAGTAAGACGTCAAATGGGAAATGAAAGTTAAATATGAGAGCGGGTTTGCAGTAAGAAAACCAAAGCATTAAACTGCACACAGTAAGCAATGTTTTTAAATGAATGCAATGTAAAAAGGAAAATGTATGATCAAGGACAGAAAGTATTGGTACGACGAGAGGATGAATGGATTTAAGAAAGAGAATAGTAATAGAGAGGATCAGTGTAAAAGGATCTTGATATAAAAATATATCAAGAGTGAGAGTGAGAAATTTAATTTTAAGATACGCTGAAATTGTATACAGCGAATGAATTAATCCATGAATGAGGCGTTAATAATTAGGTAAATTTCGTATGAAGTTAATTATGTATGCACGTCAATGATATGTTGAAAGTATCTTCGAAAATGTGTAAAACGTATTAAGGAAATTAAATAACATATAGAATTGAACGTGTAGGGGAAATAAAGAAATGCAATAAAGAAAAAACCGATCAGGTTTCCCATCTCGAGCAGGTTTTTCGTCCAGTTTTCCTGATCCATTGAGCAAATGCTGAGATGGCCCTTGTTTTGCTTCTGGACATAAATGTAACTTCATTTTCTGTGCACGTCTTCTAGAATTCAGTGGGAAATACAATTATTCAAATAAATTATCGTTTCCATGTTGTCGCGGCAGGAAGTAATAAGAGCCAAAATTTATTGCTTATTTATCTTTGAAAATAGATTTTATTACATGGGAGTTTTTTTGTTGTTTTTTTCTCCCTTGCAAAATTCAAAATTAATTGCTTATTTACCCTTGAAAATAGATTTTTTTACATGGGAGTTTTTTTTTCTCCCTTTCAAAATTCAAAATTTATTGCTTGTTTATCCTTGAAAATAGATTTTATTACATGGGAGTTTTTTGTTTTGTTTTTCTCCCTTTCAAAAATTCAAAATTTAAGTAGTATATGACTTAGTGTAGGGATCACAGAATTTTAAAAATGTGCACACAATTCACTTTTCCCCATAGCACGTCATACGCAGTTTTTAACTGTTTTTTTGACGTAAAATAAATAAAATAAATAAATAAATAAAACCGTAAATAGTACAATATCAGATGTTTCAAATTGGTTCCGAAATAACAAATTAATAGTAAACGAAAAGAAAACGGTTTTAATGCAGTTTTCCATTTCAAATAAACAATTCTGTGCTCCATTGAAAATGAACAGTGTACCATTGACTGATGTTAAGGCAACAAAATTTTAGGTCTCTCAATTCAGTCAAACCTTAAATGGAACGTCCATTTAAATGAATTGAACACAAAATTAAGTTCATTATGCTACGCGTTCAGAATTCTTGCAAATTCAGTCAGCCTTCATACTGCTCGTTGTGTATATTTCGCGAATGTTCATTCCCGCCTGAAATATGGCATAATATTCTGGGGAAATACATCTTATAGCTCCCAGACTTTTAGATTACAAAAACGAATTGTACGAATAATTACCAAATCCCACCCACGTGATTCATGTAAGCCTCTCTTCATTAATCTAGGAATTCTACCATTACCGTGTCTTTTTATTTACGAATCAGTGGTTTTTGTAAAAAATGACTCGCTTAAGGGCGGGAATATATTTTCAGAAAATGCCGAAGTCTATTACTATAACACTCGACGTAGAAATCATATTCATCAGGTGACAGTATCAACAGCTCATTACAAAAAAATTCACATACAATACATGTACATTATTTTACAACACTTTGCCAGATGGCATTAAACGATTAAATTCAATAGAAAAGTTTAAATCCCAAGTGAAATCGTTTCTGCTGCATAACTGTTTCTATACAATTAGAGACTATACTGAGCATCACAAGAAAAGTAACATTAATTTTAACAATGATACATAATGCATTATTTACCATTTGAACTGTATAAATGTGTATAAACAACCTGTAACAAGTATTGTATTGCAGCCTCCGAGTCAATGACCCCCATCTCGATCAGGTTTTTCGTCCAGTTTCCCTGATCCATTGAGCAAATGCTGAGATGGCCCCTTGTTTTGCTTCTGGACATAAATGTAACTTCATTTTCTGTGCACATCTTCTAGAATTCAGTGGGAAATACAATTATTCAAATTATCGTTTCCATGTTGTCGCGGCAGGAAGTATTATTCCGAAGGACAACATGGATAAGAGCCAAAATTTATTGCTTATTTATCCTTGAAAATAGATTTTATTACATGGGAGGGTTTTTTCCTTTCAAAATTTACGTAGTATATGACTTAGTGTAGGGATCACAGAATTTTGAAAATGTGCACACAATTCACTTTTCCCCATAGCACGTCATACGCAGTTTTTAACTGTTTTTTTTGACGTAAAAGAAATAAAAATAAAAAGAAATAGTTAAATAGCTAGACGTTATGGCATTTTAATATAAAATTTGATGTCCTAAAAATCGCCATTAACGATTAAAGATTATGCATGTATGATTCATGTATAAAAAGTAGGCATTTTGGAAAATATTGGAGGGTTTAAAGAGAAGAAGAAAATTTGTTGTGTAAATACAAATATTAAAATTGTCTCAAATTCTTATTCGTTCATCATATAGTGACAGTATCATAACTCTTGGTTTTACCAATGAAATATTGTTATCTGTTGAATTGGGTTCAATTCACAGATCAAAGAAATACAGTTCGAGTTTTTTTATAATGTTCTCCCGCGTGAAATCATAAAAAATCTCCCACAACTAAAATACACAAAAACATTTATTGTTTTGAATCTATACTATAAACTACCAACTAATAGCATGAGTTACACCAGTGATATGTTCCCACAAGAAATGGAAACTTTAAATTTTCTTCAAGGAAACTTAAATGGTATACCAAATATACTATTCAGGACGTATCACCCTACTACGGATACTCTCATTAACTTTGATTCGCAGTAAAGAATGAAACTTTCACACAAATACTTAATTAGAAAATAAGTAATTGGTTCGTAAAGTTTCATTTTGACTTTCTCGTACGTCCCAAGAAGAGAGAGTAATACAATCGTGCGTCGGAACCTGCGAATTTTGGCAGAAAAAATTCTTATAGCCGGACCCTGGTATCAAAAAATGCATAAATCCTGTTCCTATTCATGTAGTAATTTACTTCAACACGTGGTGTAGCCAGAATCAATGTTTTGTGGGTCCTTGTTACGGAAAAATCGATTGACGGCAAAATGTCCATCCATCCATCCATCAATCTGTCCGTCCACTGTGTTCAACGATCTGAACAAACTCGAGGCACTGGGAGTTTCAAAAGGATATTTTGATTTCTGAGGGTGCTATACATGAAGCCTCAACATTTTCAAAATTTTCTCAAAAATGGCTACATTTTTTATTAAACTTTGTCCTCGGATAGCGTAAAAGAAGTTTAAGTGAATGGTGCAAGTCTCGTGTTCTTTAAAATCCATAATTTTTCAAGAATGTCAAAAGTGCAATTATTTTTAGGTGTTTTCCGACAGCTAAAATGTTGAAGATAGATTTTTTCTTAATGAAATCTGTTCTTTAAAGACACATCTTGAAATATAATCATGTTCAGTTTTTCGAAAATGTGTAGTTGTGTAATTTTGCGCAAAATGTAGGCAATTTTAATGTTTTTGAACCATTTATCAGAAACCGTTCCAAAGTATTTCTTTAAATTTTCTCTTCATATTATCAAGGCCTAGTAAAAAATATGGTGATAGTCCCATTTTTGGTGATCTGTCCGTATTTTTGAAAATTGCAAAAAGTAACCTACAAATCTGCAAGGCCGAAATTGGAACTCCGGCCTTTCGATAGTGTAGAGGTAAGGCTACAGGAGATTAAACTCGGAGCAGCTGAGTTCGAGTCTCAGTGCGGAGAAAACATTTTGCTGGTTGAAAACATTAGCAGGTTTATGTAGAAATATAATAGAGCGGAGCAGTTAGAAGTTATGGGAGAAAGTATGCGCTAATGGAGCCCTACTATTTAGTGGTTTCTTCTATCAATACCACGCGAATGCCTCAACAAATGTGTCAAGGACTGCTTGTGTTCGTTCTTTCGACATCCGCGTCCTCTCCTCTTTCACTTTGTACCCCCTTGCACTTCTACGTAGCTTATAGCTCGTCCCAATTGGCGCTGCATCCCACTTGCGGAGATATCGGAGGGGTGCAACTTCGCAAGCCGACGTTTAGATGTTTCTCTTCACGCTGAATAGTGAGATCCGACCCCGACGTACATGTCGGCTTATAAGGATTTCCCTCTCTAAGTATCTCCACTCAGTAGGGCATTGCTTTAGGCGGGACGAGCTCTATACTACAGATGTCGCCGCACGAGTGTGGAGCATGTAATTATATGTGTGTGAGAGTAATGGGAGAGGATAGGACAAGGAAGAGGGAGGAAAGATCGCGCGCGGTCCGTGGCTCGTTTGATAGGGTACTGTTCTATTCGCCTGATATAGTTCGGAAAACTGCAGAAAATACCGACCAGAATAGTAGGCCGCTAGAATACTCCTCCAGACAGCGGCTGATTTCCACCTACATATGCTAACTAGTGTCGAACATCAACTACAGGCGGGACGCGAACCTAGGTCTTCCCGGTCCAAGCCACTACAGAGAGAATGCTGGCTTTGAGCAAAACTCATCAGATTCAATTGGTAAAAATGTGTGTGATTGTGAAAAGTGAAGTACGATATTGTAACACTTGATAATGTTTGAAGATTGATTTTATATGAAACGTGGTTGAAAAAATTCTTCCCCGTTATCTGTAGCAGGTGAAAAGCATTGAAGAACTCTTTAAACGGATGGTTCATGGCTAGAGTGAGGTCAAAACAATGCATAGTTTCATGATTGTTCAAACACAGCCAGTTAGCTAAATACTTTAGTATTTTAGATACTCTATCCTTGAAGGAAAAAATGAACTCGTGATCAATAATATCGGTTCTTGTTTGTGTTTCCTCCCTGTCATGATAATGGATTGCTGTCGTTTGCACTCCGTCCCCTGCTGGTGCAACGGAAGCGAAAGAGCCTCAGAACAGCGAGTGCCAGGAGGAGGACCTGGCAATCTATCCCATCGGAGGGGCATTTTGCCCGTTGTTTCGTAGATAAACACAGAAACAGAAATTGCCATACTGCATGTACTAATTTTAAATAACATGTCAGAAAGAGACTACTTGTATCAAATATTGATTCCTCTATGTCATGAAATTATGGTTAAAATTGCATGTTGTTGTGTTGGACCATTTGCAATTTATTTAAATTTATTAGTAAGATTCCGGTAAATTTGTCAGTTCTCAAGAAAATTGACGCATCTAAGCTACTGAAATTCTGCAGATGAACAGTTCTATGCCAGGAACTGTCGTTACTTTTACGCCTAAGTGTATTCCACTCGATGCACCTTATATCATTTGAATTCAGTTTATTCTACGAGTTCACATAATCTCCTGGAATGTATTTGTTCCAAAGATGCATTTAAGGCACTTCTCAAATAGAACTGAAATGCACGAAATGGTCGCGGAACAGGAAGGAAAATACTATTTTGAAAACAATACGTTTGTTTGATAAGAATTATTGCAAACATATTTAATCCGAGCAATGCTGTAAAACCAAAACAAAAGGGATAAATAAATCTGAAGTGCGGACCACATTCTATGGAAGGAAAATACAGCGCCTTCATTTTGCATTGTGATTACCTCATGATTACTTATGAAAATATTATTTTGGAATTTTTTAAAAATAAACAAGTGTTGTCAGTTATGCATTGGAATATCGCACAATTGGAATATTGTGCAAATTCAATGGCGGCATTTGGAACAGAACGAATAGAAAAGAAAAATTGTAAATGTAACCACGTCGATGTAAGATGTTCTTCTATATTCTTATTAACTACATTTTTTCTTTTTGTTTACTGTAATGAACTTTTGCCCCGCTAAAAGATTGCGGTTCACGAACAGTATAGAAGCGACAATAGCCAGCTAAAATTAAATAGGCCAGAAATCTTAATTGCTCAATTTCCAATATTCGATAATTGATTTGAGAAATAATGTAGTGGAATAGCATTTGAATAAGCACCATGATAATCTGCAATTTTTATCCAATTCTTGGTTCCAAGATCTTTCTTAAACGGCGAAATTTCAGCAATGAATCTCGAAAGATACGATATATTAGAATTTTGGAGTAGTGTTTTGGATGTAGTAACGTTACAGCGCGTGACTTGGGTTGTTTACGTGATTTTTTGTTCAATCATTGAGCTACTGACAAAAAAATACTTAAAGCACTCGCACAGCACTTCTTTAGTAATTTCATTGAGCATGTCTCTTGCAAAATTTAACTATCCTTTTAACTACTTTATATTAAGGTTAACACATTCCAAGTGATTCTCTCTTGATATTTATAGCTATGATTTTGATTTGTGATCACTTTGCAGTTTGTGACCAAGTAAGTAAACAAGTATAAGGAAACTGTAATGAATAGAAATATATAATTTCTCATTTTACTGAAGAAATTCTCAGCCGTTTTAAATGTACAGCATATTCAGATGTTAGCTTAGTGTGGCGTCTCCGAGCAGTTTTAAAACAATTCTCGTGTTACTTAATTTGAGCTATTTTAATTAGGCGAGAATGATCGAATATACGGCCAGTTGCGCTCTGGAATACCGAGACGCATGGAATGGCACCTTACTTGCACTAAGTAATGGACCGGAAGGGCGATAAATAACAATTAATACAATAAATAATGGGAGAACAGATGGACAGACTGCACAAGCAGGTTTCCTGATTTCTCTTAGGATTTTACTACAAGTATTTATTTTGAAACAGAAATTTCTTTCTTGTTAAAGTCCTTCGTTGATGCAGTAGTAACGAATATATTAGTCGTTCAATAAAAATGTAAAATTTACAATTGTTATTAGCGACATAATTTTGAGTATACTACGTCTGTACTGACTGTACTTTATCGACTCAGTGAGAAGAAATATTGCCTACAGTTCTGAGCAATCTCTGCCAAATGCAGCATTCACAAACTTCACAGAAGACGCAAGTAAAATCATTTTATAGAATAATTATGAGACATTTTTATCGACATAATAAAAGTTATCTTTATTAATATTGTAGTTACCTTCTTTCTGAATCCATATTATAACTGAAAAGTTTTGCATTGTGATCGGAGAATTGATTCTAACGATGCAAATTGATGTCGGAAATAGAAATGTGACATTTCTCATTTTATCGCTAAATAACCTCGCATTACATTAATCTTCGAATGAAGTCATTTTCAAATTGAAAAGAGAAAGCTGCGGGTTTTGTGAGAGCGTTTTTCAATTTCGGCTCGTTTTGATTTGGTTGCGAGTTAAGAAGTCTAGAAGACGAGCTTTCATTTGCCAGGAGATACCACCAGACTTGCCAGATTTGTGGGAAAGACTTCGTCGTGTTGTTTATCTCTCATTGTCAGGCTCTTGGTGGATCAAACATCGTCTCTGTGTTTGAGAAGTTGAGGGTGAAGTTTTCGGAGGGGGGATGAGAACGATACAAGCGGGAACATAAACTTTGGTTGCCAGGATTTGCCTTCTCGTGGGTGCTCTCGTTATTGTCCTAATACTCCAACTAAACTTGACCGAACTGAGATGCCCTGAGAAAACACTCCAATGAATTAAATGTGTAATTTATTATGTTTCACATTGCAGTGCTTTTTTCATTTGTATCTTTCGAAGTTCGTATACATTTTAGAAGGTAAAATTTAATTAAATATTTATGAAATACGTTTTTATAGATAAGAATCTGTTGATGCTCATCTTTAAGATGTCATAACAGATAAATTATTGTGAAAATGAACACAATAATAATTATACTTTTTTCTATAATACGGTATCTCTCAATAGATGCATCAACAAATAGTATGCTTTTTCTTCAAATTTTCAAGTTTATTTGTGAATATAAATTCTTACAAACTTAACTACTGTAAAATGCATAGACTAAACGTTCAAAATTTTCTTAAGAAAGATACTTTTTATGTTAATGAATTACCATTTTAGAGTTAACAATATACATTCTTTTAAAATTAGCCGAGAATGAATTGAATAAACAATGTTCATACAATAAAATTATATTTCCAATTTTTATATAGTAATACTCTTTAGTAATGTAATATTAGATAGGAATAATAATTTGATACAAGAAGAAAAATAAACGCGGTTTTTAATTAGCAGATTAGAAATTACAATACAGAACAGCTTATTGTGAGCTGTTATATAGAATAAGTGATTAAAGAGCAATTAATTGTACTCTAACTAAACTTTTCTAATAACACTTGCACAATTATTAATAAAATTCAATCCAATGATATAGCTGAATAAGGCGGGGAAAATTGCCCCCAAACCATATCGATAATCGCGATACTGAGTGAGAGACTCATATCAAAGTGACGCAGATTAACAAAAAATCAGCCTCCTATGGTAATCCGTTGCAGAGATACAACGAGAAACGTGTTTTGCATGTTTTATTTTTTCTCAGCATCTATTGCTCGTATCAGGCTGAAAAAAATTGCAGAGACGGAGAAATCTAGTTCAATTTGAAGGTATTTTGTCAACAAATTTTGACGACAAATTCATATAAAATACATAAATCGACGCAATAACGTTGAAGTACTGTCTCAATTCTCCCCCCTAAAATGGGTCTTATAACATTCTATAACATATATTTTTTCATATTTTTAAACAATTTGGACGGTAGTGAAAAAGAATGAAAGCCAATTTTTTCAGTTTAAAAATTTGAAATTCGCAACAAAATGTTATTGGAAAACCTTGTTTCACCAATGTTTAAACACTTTATATTAAAATTATTACAAGGTTTTGCTTACCAGGATCATTTCGAACTTTATGAATGTTTGTTGAATGTGGAAAGTATTTATATTAATCGCCATAAAATTATCAAACCCCTTTTGTTTTTAGATTTACATATTATTTCTAATACAAATAAATTACTCGGTATAAGGTGTATTAATTATTTATGTTTATAATATAAATGAAATCACTTAGTTGTAGATTTATTAATCATTGACAATTAGACAATCATAGGCAATTAATCATTGTCACTTTCCTCAATAACTGGGATCACGAATTTCTTTATAAACAGTTTACTCAAATTTTCTGTTTTTTTCAACATTTCTATTTAAAAATACCTGTTTAACAATTTTCGCCAGTAACTAGCGAGTGACAAATGTGTGTCTAAATGATCGCAGCTATGTCGGAGCAGCATCTGAGGGTGCCACTCCCGTTTTTATGTTGACAATATCGTTTCCTTCCCGATATTCCCATGGCGGAAAGGGATGGGTGAGCTCCTCCGGAGCACCGATTTTTGCTCGTTCTGCTCAGCACCAGTTTCCGTCACGAACCAGGTGACCACTTCGTCGCGAGACCAGATGTCGGCCGCCATGTTTCATAGAGTGCAAGAAGTGTTGAGAAGCATTTTTTAAGTGGCATAAATGGACAATTTTCATCGGCGACACACCAAAAATAACTCGATGAAAGGGTAATTGCAAGGAGGTTATAATATATGGAGATGACATGGCCGACCTTTCCCATTGCGGAAAATGAAGCCAATCCCTTGCAAGCTTCGGTAGGCTACCCGCTAAACAGTGTAGCCAAAAAGCCTTAAATCTACCTTTCCACCCTTACATTTTCATTTTTCAAATTTTGATATGTCCGGAAAGAAGATGTTTTATATATGATTATTTGTAATTATAAGACAGAAATATTCAGAGAATAAAGCAAAACTGACCTGGGGAAAATATTAAATTTCTCCAAAATTCATTAAATGGCAGAGGAAATATATTTTATATATTGTTTCATTCGTGTGAAGCTGATTAGAATTTAATTTATGTGCTTGATGACATGTATTCTTGAAACACAATTGTACCTTTCACTTCATGGGAGTGAGAAACTACAATATTTTAAAATAGAGATTTGAAAAAAAAAAAAAAATCAGCAGTGAACACATTCTGAATGCAGGAACTTACACAGTGTGTTGCATCCAACAAGCAAGGAGCTGAATTTAATGTCACATAAATTGATACTGTGAAAACTGCTAATCATGTACCAAATTTTACAAAAGAAAATAACCATTGTAGAAATCACGACCGTTAATAAGTAGTAGGAAAATCACGGGATCGGTCAATTAATGGATTACACTAGTTTGCCAACGTTTCGGAATATTTTATTCCATCATCAGGGCTAACAACCAAAAACACAATCACAATAAATACGGACAAACTCTTCTGAACAACAACATACAAAAAACATGAATGAACATACATGTGGAACAATAATTACACAGATAACTAAATAAATAAATACATTATACACCGTATATCTAAAGGATACACACCTTACTAATACATATAATGGTCAACCATAATGTTTCTCCACAGCACAACTCCAATACAGAGTTGCTGAAGCACCCACGTCCATAGCAGGTCCGACCATGGCCACGGCCCGAAAGAAAGTGAATGAAAAACCACTGTATTGTCAGGACCACGTGCTCAGCAACTCCATGCCGGAACCATGCGTATCCGGTTTCATTATCATTATTCATTTATTTATTTACCCTTTTTTTATAAAAATTTTTTGTATCTTTGCATCCGAACCCGTATTACGAAAAAAAACAATTGTTAACAATTATTTGTGTTACTATATTATTAATAAGGTACCCTTAATAGATATCTTGAGTATTGAGAGAAAATCATAGTATATTACGTACTTCCGGTGAATATGTGTTAATATTTATATTCCTTAATTTCATAGGGTCAGTTATTTGTTGTGTTATTTATTTATTTTAATTTTTTTTAAAATTATTATTATTATTAACAATCAGAGTACATGTCAACTGGAGTTTGCACACCGTAAACTCTACAATATTTATCAATGGAACCCTCATATGAATGAAGCCATTGACATCATTGCCAACACAACGAACCAAATTATTCATTTATTTCATTTATCTATTCATTTATTTATCTCCTTATATATTATATTAATTTTAATATTTTGATACATAAATACATTATGGTATTCGTGAGTAACTTCGTGAGTAAGGTAAACAAATAATAAAAAATATTTTTGGAGATGAACTGTTTTATTTATTTCAATATTTACATTTGTGACATTACTATTAAAGAAAACAAAATAATTTTATAAAAATAGCTTGAAGATAGCTTGAAGCTTTTAAAAACGCTAAAGGGTAAAAAGCAGCTGCTAATATGTAATAAAAATAAGCCTTGATTTACGATGTGCAATTACGACTGCCCCTTCCGTTAGACACTCACCTTGAAAACTATACCTCCAAACAATTTATTTCTCAGGAAAAAAATGTTTATTAAACGTGTTTTCGCCAGGAATAAATAATTAATAACTGGCGGTACAGTGGAACGCAAAGCAACAAACGGAAAGATACTAGCTAACAAGCCGGAATACACCGAGACGAACTCTGATGTTTTGGTCTATTCGTAGACCGCCAGGTTTCGACCTGGCGGTCACACCAGCGATCGGCCTCACTTTTTGGGGCCAATGTCACCTTCATATATTATAACCTCCTTGGGTAATTGCAAAAAGAGATGTAATATTTAAAAAAGTTGCTTATCACTTTCTGTTTCAATGACTTTAACTGTGATAATTTTGGCATTTAAAATTCACGCTAATATTATGACGCACACTGGTGCCTGAAGCTCATTGACTGAAGTTGGAGGCGCAAGAGGCTACCCATATCTTTCCACCAAGGATATTCCGATTGTTTGATATATAATCGATGTAACACCTACAAGATTTCGAGTTCATATATCGTGTTTAAATCTGTCTTTTAAATATCGGTTCAACCGATTTTTCCAAAGTGTGATTTTTCCAAATCACACTTAGGTGCGAATTTCAAATTTTTAAATTGAAAAAATTGTTTTTAATTGTTTTTCACTACCGTCCACATTGTTTAAGAATCTGAAAAAATATGTTATAGAATGTTTTTTGAAAATTTATTTATTTATTTTCTAAATGAATTTGACGTAAATATTTGTTAACAAATATATCTTCAAATTGAACTAGATTTCTCCGTCTCTGCAATTTTTTCCAGCCTGATACACGCAAAAGATGCTGAGAAAGAATAAAACATGCAAAACACGTTTCTCATTGTATCTCTGCAACAGATTGCCCTAAGAGGCTGACATGATATAGGGATTACTTCCACTGATACTGTTAATATTGTTGTTTCTACCGTTGCTCTTCTATGCTCATAATCTCTCAATGTTAACACTAATTTATTAAATTTACTTCCAATTTAATCATGGGCTCGACATACAACATATTACTCCTTACCTGTTGCATGTGGACGTGTAATTCTAAACAGAATCACGATTCCTCGAAGTTCTATTGATTGAAACTAATTATTAGATTGATGGAAACTAATATAAAATATCAACCTTTTTAACAATAAAAATTTAACATTTTAACATTTATTCTCACATATGTTACAAATTCTTTCGATCTCTTGAGAATTGCTTTTTCATTGTAGAACATTAACACACTGTACGGGTTTGAATATAGTTCGTAAGCTTACTATAATATTTTGATAGATGGCTTCTCGGCTAAGTAGCAGAATGTTGTTCATGGAATCCTTTTTATACCAATTCTCGCGCCCTTGCATAAATTAAGAATGTCCTCAACGATTTGCTATTACTAGGACTTAATATTCCTACAAATTTAAAACGCGGAAGCGACTTTCCCTATCTGTGATTCGTATGAACAACCTACTCGCGACTGACTATATTCAGCTACTTATTGAATAATTCTTCCATCTATGGAGCTACCCTAATGTACATTCCCTCGAAACACGGAGTTTCTTTTAATTCGAAATTCTAACTACTACATTAATAAAATTTCCAATTACAATTTAATGCTACAATTTAAACAATACCAAGCTCTCAAACTAATCATAAATTCCCGCCTCACTATCATTTAAATAATACCCAACCTATACTGAAAATCCGTTCGCACCTCATCAACCGCTTACGTTTGTTCGCCTCAACACTTTTCTAGAGACCGATTCTATGCGTCCTTCCACAAGATCACGGATTTCAACGCCCTCTTTACACCTTTTTCATATAACGCATTCGGGACCGTGTCCATCAGCACAGCGCTATTACACCAAGCATGGAATATTACATCTTGTTGATCGGTTGTCCTAACAACACGTATTCTTTTACTTCGAATTTGCAAACAATGTTATTATTACTAACGCTGGATCCCGATTCTATCATTAAAACCCGGGGTTCTTGGCATATCACAAATGTTTCGACCCGAGGTTGGTTATATCTTCTTTACAGATTTATAATAAAATAGTAGTGATAAACTTACAGAGTACTAAAGATCGATGCTTCAAGCAGAAAATATTGAGTGTTATAACAATGTTGTAATTAATATACTTAAAAGAATTTTCCGTATTTGTTAGGAAAGCAATAGAGAGCATGGTGATTTTTTTATAATTACAAAAAGATTACCATTATATTAAATGCATTTTATGCCAAAGGAGCACCCAACGGCAGGGCATGTCGTCGGTATATTAGTGAAACTCAGTCAAGACCAAAAAGAGTGTTTTGAGATAAATCAAGTTGAAGTTTATTCTGAAACCTTTGTCTCTACAATGTCTTGTGTTAAGAGATAAAGCCGGCTGTTTAAATCATACTGTATTATGTAATATTGATTTCAAAAAAGGAAAAAAATCGTGAAAAAAAGCCTGAACCTGCAGATTTAACAATGAATTATTCGCTTAAACTTAAATTCCAGCATTCCAATAATATCACTAACAATATAAGGAATTGACGTATTGATGCAAGTATCTCAACATGAGAAATGGTCTCAGTGACGTTTGTATGCCGACGATAAAAGTCGCTGTGAAAAGTCTCCCACGAACAGCACACAGGTATTTTTTATGAAAATTAAATTAAATCAAATCAAATCAAAAGAAAGAAATCGACAATTAATTTGTAAATTTTGTACCATGTATTATTATCATTAGTTTATGTTCCAATTGCTTTAAAAATGGCTTGATCACCGATTTGTGTAGGGCAGAAATTCGTAACGTATTTGCATTGAGAAAAGTTCTACAGAAAGTATTTTGCGGAGACGTTTATTTCGAAACAATATTCTTCAATAATTTCATTTGTTAGTTAAATATAACTTACTGCCTCTGTTTAAAATTCTGTATCAACTAAAGAGTTCATTATTAAGTATTGGACATGATTCCCACGATGCCATTTGATCTCCGGTACCGTCACAGATCATGGTTTGTATTAGTAGTCTCAGCAGCTATAGCAGTTCGGTAATTACGACACTGCTTTAGTAGATGATAAATCCCGAAAGCATCACGAAGGACATCGAACATCGTGCCTTCTAGCATAAATCTTGTTTCTGCGCATGTTCTACGCATTACAACAGTAGTCACAGACCCATTAAATGTTCTGTCAAATGCACGCATCATTCGTTTGTGATGATCGTATGTCATATGAAGCCGATCACATAACGATTACTTACGTCAAAACGGAATTTTAAAATCTTACACCCACAAACCACTGGACATTGCCGAAGAAATATCGTACGATTTCGTAATCCTCCACGAGATAATTTTTCAGAAAGCCAGATATCGGCTAACGTTTTAATAATTTGTAGGCTTGACCGCGGTGAAAAACCGCGACCATTTCTTCCGAGGGAGAGCATCCGGCCACGGGTGTTGCGACGGGGAAAGCAGAGGGGAAAGAGCTCGTGTAGCATGGGCGCGCGCATGGGTCAGCACAACGGCGTAGACGCGGATGTCCGGTGGGCACGGGCAGGGCCTGCCTTCTAGACCTAGGGCCTCCAGGCAATCAGACAACTGACACCTCTCCTTTATTGAAATCGAACAAACCACAAAACCATGACACATGGAGACGTTGAGGGCGTTGTCCTGGGAGATAACACAGCACTCGAGGTCGAATTTGTTTTCCGTAGGTACGTGGGCCACGTAGTACAGTAGATGCGTTCCCTCCGTACACCACGCCAAGGCCAGGTCTCTAATGGTCTGGCACAAGCAGTATTACTCGCATTATTTGTCCTATAATATTGCTTTATAATTTCCACTTATTTCCAATAAATATTCCAGCTAACCAAATGTTTTAAAATCTGAATCAAATGAATATGTTTAAGAAGCTGTAAAACCAGTATAATAATTCAAAATTGACTTTCATATTTTCGGGAAAAAATCTATACATTTATTGGGGCCCCTGATATATTTATTTTTAATACTTTAATTTGGGGTTCTTTCTATGGTTGAGACCGGCAACGTTGGCTCAGAGCATAGACCGGTCCTGGGTTCGAGTTCCGTCGATGGCACAATTTTCGATACTAGATAGGTAGATCGAATTCAGCTGTTATCTGGAGAATTCTAGCGGCCGTTTGCTCTGATCAGAATTGTTTTCTGTGGTTTCTCCGATTAAGACGAGGCGAATGCCGGAGCCTAACAAAAGAGCCACGGACCGCGCGCGCTCTCTCCTTCCTCTTCTTTGTCATATCTTCATCCCTTATTTACTCTCAAATGCACAACACTATCACGCTTGTCAGGAGACCAAAGCTTGTCCCGGCCGAGGCAATGCCGCGCTGGTGAGAGATACCTGATTGGGGGAAATCCACGCAGGCCGACAGAGGTCGGCGGATCTCGCCAGCCCGCGGGGGAAGATCATCGCCACCGCACGTAATGAGAACATACCCTACACTTACAGGAGTATCACTTTAGCAGGGGACGCGTCCGGACACACTACTCGATCAATCAATCTAAGGTTGGGCTCGTAGGCCAAACCGCCTAGTTTGCCTAGACGAAAATCCGCCGTGGGGCGGGGGCGGAGGACAACGCAAAAACTATGCCCTTGTGCGGTCGGGGCGGGGCCGGGGACGAGGCTGGAGGCCGTGGCCGGGGACCGTGGCTGGGGGCCAGGGGACCGTGGGCCGGGGTGGCGGAGCCGGGGGGCCGGGTGGCGGGGGAGGGACCGGGCCGTTGGAAAGACACGGCCTGGCTCTAAAGTCACGCTGCCTGGCTGCCCCCCCCCCCCCCCCGAAACACATCCACGGTTGTCTACAATGACAGGAACTTATTTCTGCTCATGCTTTTTCTCGTTCTTCTTTCATTTTCGCTTTCTTCTCCTCCACTTCTGTTATTTTTCTTCTCTCACTTTTATTTCTTCTTCCTCAAAAATTGTATTCCTCCCCACATTTTGTTCTCCCTGATTTTTCTTTTTCTCTGATTTCTTCGTCCCCTCTTTCCATTTTTTTGTTATTTTCACATTTCTTCGTCTCTTCTCATTTCTTATTTTCTTACAAATTTATCTCATTTTCCCATTTCCACTTCTCACCCTCCTCTTTAGCTTTCCTATTTTCCTACTCCTCTTCTTTTTCCTTTTCATATTATTACTTTCATTCCTGCTTCTTCTTTTCATGTTCTTCCTCTCTGGCATTCCAGTATACACGGAGTCGGTCTTCCAATCTTTTATCTGCTTTATTCATGCCTCTTCATTCAGGACTGTTTCAAAGTTCTCTATCCTTCTCTTCTACACGAAATAGTATCTCTGACTCTTTGTACCCACCGGCACGACAATATTGAACGAAATTTATTTTATTTATTGTTAAATTATTTATTTTAACGACGTTAATGTGCGACAAGACTCGCAAGGAAATTTGTAGCTTTGCAAAGTAAATCCATCACCCTTATTGGAAAAAAAACTCTTTCTAGTAGTTTGTGAATACATATTGCCAGTACAAGTTTTCTTTATACACTTTTCTTTGTATACGAACGATCCCTAGTTCTTGCCCTGAGCAAAAGAGCACGGTCCGTTGAGAAAGGTACGTCCGGCCCGGAACGGCATGTACGTACAAGGTGCAATTCTGCCAATCCTCGTACCATGAAAATAATCGTAATGTTTCTCGCGCCGTTTTGGCGCGATAAGTTCGTACCAAGTTAGTACCACATTTTTTCTTTACTTTATTCTGTATTATTATTGTTGTTATTGCTGTTGCTACTGTCGTTATTGCTGCTGTCATTGCTGTTATTATTATTATTGTTATTGTTGTTGTTGTTGTTATTGCTGTTGTTGTAATTGTCGTAGCTGTTAGCGTATCGGCCATTTCTGACCATGCTACACGTTCTCTTCCTAGGCCCAGTCCATATTATATCTTAGAGAGTGACGTCTGCAATTATTGGGATCAGCTTTTCGGCAGTACCCCTTCGTAAGATGAGGTTGTTATGCCTTGAATTATGAATTTATGAATTGTGAGGTGATAAGATGATGACGATGATGGGGGAAGGGACAATCACAAATACAACCATGCCTTAGCAAAACTCGTACCTACAGCCTCCTCAGCGCAGACGACGGCTGTCGCAACAGCCTGCGCCACGTGGCCGGCTTTTATTATTATTATTATTATTATTATTATTATTATTATTATTATTATTATTATTATTATTATTATTGTTATTCTTATTCATCTTGTTAATTGTTTCTATACAATTAGACACTATACTGAGCATCACAAGAAAAGTAAAATTAATTTTAACACTGATATTTAATGCATTATTTACCATTGGGCTGTATAAATGTAAACAACCTGTAACAAGTATTGCACTGCAGCCTCCAGGTCAATGACCCCATCTCGATCAGGTTTTTCGTCTAGTTTCCCTGATCCATTGAGCAAATGCTGAGATGGGCCCTTGTTTTGCTTCTGGACATAAATGTAACTTCATTATCTGTGCACGTCTTCTAGAATTCTGTGGGAAATTTAGTTATTCAAGTTACCTATCCATGTTGTTGCGACAGGAAATATTATTCCTTAACGAAGGACATGATCGATAAGAGCCCTAAATGTATTGCTGATTTATCGTTGGAAATAGATTTTATTACATCGGAGCGTTTTTTTCTTTCCTGTATTCAAACTTCAAGTAGTATATAGCTTAGTGTAGAGATCACATAATTTTGAAAACGTGCACAATATTCACTTCTCTCCGTAGCACGTGATACACAATTTTAACTGTTTTTGACATAAATAAATACAAAAATCTAATATCTCTATTACTCACTCATTACGAAAGTTATGAAATTCGTTTTTATGGAATGTAAAATGAAATTTATAAAACTGTCGCTAAATTGTTAAGTATTACTTAATCATTGTTTGAATATTATTTTTTCCATCAATCTGTCATCTTACCTGCTTTAATCATTCAATACCACCAGTGTAAAATGCAGCGAAATTCAAGTGTTATACAACGGTGTTCGTGCGATATCCAGAAATCAGTTCCTGCTTAATTACACTGCAATGTATGAATATTGCATGACTGTTGGCGGTTCAGATTTGATTCCCCAGACTTGACGAGAATTCATTTGTCTTTTGGACGTAATTCGAGAGATTCTGCGAAATTACCAGCCGATTTTGCTTCAATAACACTTAGCGAAATAACATAGCTTGACGTGTAGCCATCGTTTTGTTTTTTAATGTCTTGTAGTAGACAGAATTTACAAGTATAAATGTTTAATACTTACCCTTTTTATGGGTAATCAATAGAATTACCAATAGAATTCGATTTGTAATTCTACTTTTTGAATCCTCAACATTAGCTCAAAGCAAACTTTAATAAATTTAGTCTAATCTGATCTAATTTTTTATTGAAACAAATATTAATTGTGTGCTGACAGTCAGATAAATTGCAGATAGACTATTAAGACTCTTTGTCAGATACTGGTTAAACGGGCTCTACACCAAGTAATAAATAGCAAATTTATCTGTAAATGTAGAAAGACAGTTTTTTATAATTATAAGACTGACTAATTTACGCTTTTTCAGCCAGGAAAAATATTGCTCCAATAGTGCAGACGACAATTAATAAAAAGGGTAGGGGTTTACTTGAAAAAAAAGGCAATAAAAATTTTTTCTTTGGGTATGTTGTATGTACCAAGGTGCTAGCTCAAATCCCCAAGTTTTCGACTTCCCAGACTGTGTTCTAATTCCAGGAGGTTGGGATAACTGTATTTTTGTATATTTTTCATATTTTTCCTTAGTACCTCTTTAATCTTCAGCGCTGAAAAAATATAAAATTTTTAAAGAAAGTGAAACTTCCCACAGATGTTGGTATAAACCAAACTCCCCCTAACTTACCATACCAATGATTTTCAAAATCGATGACAAAGCCTAAGTTTCACCTTGCCAGACAGCAACCTACTCGTGACGCAGTCCGATAATGTGGATTTGGTACCTGCCCTCATGTCAAGTTTAGGAAAAGAATCCTTTGGACTGGCCAAATATCGTAATATAAGCTAATATTAGGAGTATCCGATTAAATCCCACATTATACAGTGAGAATAATGCTGTATTGATGACAAACTGATCATTATGGGCTTCACCCGATTCATCTCACCCGCGCAGTATCAGCCACAGGCCGCTGACTAACGCGCTTGGGGATAGGTCTAGGAAAAACCGTTTAACCCATTTATAGGAAATTAAATCTTATTTAAAAATTTACTTTATTTTTTATAGAATGTGAAATGAAAGTGTTATGAACAGAAACCTGATAAAGTAAGAAAGTTCACCGGCTGAGGTGGCTCAGTGCATCAACTGATGACACTGCAGTGCCTCTGTCCGGGAGGACCTAGGGTTCGAGTCCCGACACTGGCAGGATTTTTGAAACTAGCTAGATAGGTGGGACGAATACAGCCGCTATCTAGCGGTCTAAGGCCGAGAAGAAATATATTACAAAAAAAATTGTATTGGAAACCTAGTGGTGATATTTTCCATCAATCACTATTATGTCCCTCTTCTTCTGCTGTCAAAATTCTAATGCCCATTCCTTTGCAAGTTGAACGATGAATCATTTCAACATTTGCTATTTTTTTTTTCAACCCGGTTTGTTCTCATTTCTTTTATATGCTTTCTTATTGCTCATGTCTGATTCCTCGCATCATATTCCGCATTTGAGTTATAGATAGTTTATAGTAGTCTACTGTAGATGTCATAAAATTTTGCGAGAGACGAGCTGCATGATAATATCGACAATACTACGAATGTAAAATTATACTGTTCCGTTACGAGCAATAAAATTTAATTTCACATTGGCAGATCGCAAATTTAAACGGGATCCCAAATGTTCTCAGTGATATTAAATTTTAACACTTCCTGACACACATGTACATGGCATGAGTAATTTCAATTATTATGATTTGCCAAACGCTTCTTTTCTCTAATTAAATTTTATAGTATTTGTCGTATTTTTTGTAAAACAAATGGGTGTTATAAAATGTATGGATTGTATAGTTGTTTACGATAGCTCTGTTGAAAGAAAATCGTTTTAATTGTGTTTTGAAGAAAACATCAATAAAAATCCATTTCATATTACCAGATAAAATATTAAATTTCATGTTGAACTATTTTTTTTCTGAGATTATAACTGATGACTTGAAAACAGAACTCCTTCTTTTCACATACACAAAAAAGAAATAAAGAAACACATTTCACTAAAGATTTCACTTTTACACTCATTTGAATTTAAAAATTTTGAAATATAGCGATATGTATGTGTGTGCATATAGCCAGCAGTAGCGTCCATGCTGTTAGCTCATCATCGTGCGTGGCGCCGAGTGAGAGGTAGGTACCAGGTGAGTTCCGTACCTGCACGCGCTCACACGTCATGGACGCGAAAACGTATACATCCCCATACCACCATTTTCACGCAACACGCGACACGTCTCCTGATAAATTCAGTTTAAACTACTGTTTTCATACAAACCAGAGCATGTCCACTATGAAATTTGTGCATTTATTTCATAGCATTTTCATTCATAACGTGATACGTTACTTCGTTACTCGCGATGTCTTACTTGTATTTCATTCAAAACGTGACATGTCCACAATCCCTCTCTTTATAATTTTATTGTTATTTCCATATTAGTGGCAAGTAAGGGGTCATTTATCGTATATTTGGAGGGAAAGGTACATACGCTTGATTTCTATTATAAAAATTGTATAAAACTAAAGGCATTTCCAAACTCAGGTTTCAGAAAGTATTGGCTCAGACTTCCTTTTTGGGTCAGATGGGTTGGGTTTCTTGTGTCTGCGGATTTTCCTCGGCCGCTGGAGAGAAGGAATGCACAAGTTTTCCAGGTATTTCGTCTAATCCTCACTAGCAACTTTTAAAGCAGTAGCGGTTCAATTTCCTGAAATTTCCACAACTACAATATGTAGTTAGAGAATCAGTTAGCTGCTGACAACGAAAGAGACCAGACGGTGCTCTTTCTGTATGTGAAATATTTTGTTTCAATTTTGCTGTTTGCTGCTATTTGCTGTCCAGTTAGTAGAAAATATTATCCCACATTGAACAATTATTAGTCGTGGAAATGGAGGTGTCTGTTAGTGATATTACCGAAGGTTACAGAAGAAGGAAGAAAACAATACGAAATGTGAAGCGTCCAAAACTTTAAGGTTGGCATGACATTTTTTTAAATGTATGTGAAAAATAATTGTTTTTTGATAAGGAGAAAAAATGAGGTCGCCCTTTTTTTCACCAAACGTGTCAATGAATTATGAGAAAGTACTGTATTAGATTAAAGGATATTCCCACTTTAATAGTAATTAAATTACCTTTTCTAATAAAATTTGCGACAATGGCTTTGTGCCAAAAGGTGCACAAAAAATGCTTAACCGACGAACATAATTTTAATATTTATTATTGCAGGTATGCAGGCAAAAATCTTAAATCAATTACAAACACACCGTGCAAACACGATACGAAATCTCTGCCTTGTTTGCAGATAACAAAGTGCGATACAACGAAATTAAGAGCCTGATTTCACAGAACACCAAATAAAGTTGATCAAGATCGTAAACTTTGCCACCTTCTTCCCGTGGGGAAACCTCGTAGAAAGCGACCTAGGACAGCAAAGCCAGAGGAAAATAAGAAGCCAAAAACAATTTCTGTTTGGTATTTGTTGCCGTCTGCTCGAAGGAAAGTTCAGAAGTTCAGTCAGAAATTTTTTGTAGAAGTTTTCGGAATTTCACGGACGAGAATGAACAATATTGCTAAGACTCTTCATGAAGGAGAAACGCCATTCCTTATCGGACCGGAGTCGAGTTCGGACGTGCTCCGCAGCTCTGCTACAGCCCAGTCAGTTCTAGCGCAACAGTGACTCAAACCAGTGTTATCGCATACAGCGTCGGAATCCGGCTAAGTGGTAGAATAACACAGTGCTCAGCAAGTGGCTTCGGCCACTCGCTGCATCGCGGCATACTGCCGCTATTTTCTTTCCCGCTAAACTACATTTTTAATAGAACGTACTGAGTAGTTGAGGAATTAGAAACAGTGAAGTGCTTTGTCACATACAATCTGGATCTCTGTGTTGTAAAGTGAAGCGTCGCTCAGTGAATTAATGGCCTCCGCCATCGATCCAAACACGCGCGAAGTATTGTGCGCAGCCCTGCAAACCCTACAAGACACGGACTCCATTGCAACGAGCTCCGATGGTGTATCTTTCATCTCCCTCAATGGTTACACCCCTGAAGTAATGGAAGTGCAACAGCAGACTTCACACCTACAACAGTCTGAGGTCGGTGCCGTGACCATGGACTCCCTGCCCGGCCAGCTGGCAGGCCAGCCCTCAAACCTGGAAGCAGCAGGCAACCGCAAAAGGTCAGTGAGTGATAGTGATACGCAGCCAGAACATAAAAAGCTCTTAGGGGCTGCTAGCAATGCAAGTGACTCATCACCAGAACATATCGAATATGGAGTGCCAGTGGGTAATAGATTTGGACCTCTAGAAAAGGAAAATACCAACGTACCAGACAACAGATTCAAGTACTTAAACATTGACAACCGAGAGTCAACGGACCCCCCTAATAGAATTCCGCCCATATTTGTCGCCGATATTTCCAACTTAAACATGTTCGTAAAGGAATTAAAAAGCAAGGTCTCTATTAATTTCGTAGCAGATTTAAAAAATCAAAAAGTTAAAATAAACGCCCAAACAGCCACGGACTTTCGTAAAATAGTGAAATACCTTCTCCAAACTCAGAGAAGCTTTCACACATACAAAGACCCGTTAAATAAGAACATTTCAGTTGTGTTTAAAAATGTCGATCTATCGTTATCAGAAATTGAAATTTTCCAGGAAATTAAGCAAAAATTCCCTTCCCTAATTAAAATAACCAGACTCACCAAGAACAACGCCCCAATGCCCGTTGTAGCAGCAGTATTCAATGGTAAAGACCCCATAGAAAATATTCTAGCCATAAAGCATATTTGTAATTTAAGAGTGACAACAGAGCGAAGGAAGAAAACGCAGGGACCAGTGCAATGTCAAAGATGTTTGGATTTTGGTCACACAAAGAACAATTGTAACCATCAAATAAGTTGTGCTTTCTGTTCCCAAAGTCACTATTCAGTTCTTTGTCCAAATAAAAGTCAAAACCCCATTTGTAGAAACTGCAGTGGTCCGCACAAGGCCGATGACAGAACCTCCTGCACATACTTCAACTCCCATAATGCCCGTAGTACTGACCCCATGACAAATTCATCATCAAATAACCAATCATCCTCGCACACTGCAGGCAACATCCACTCCACTACCGAGTTCCCCTCCTTACCAGTATCACAACAACTACGTAACTTCACACACTCCAACTCTTCCGCCCGCGCAAACCCTACTTCCGCTGGATCCAATCATAGACACCCCAATAGCACCCAAAATGGAAACCAACAAAATAGTTCCTTTCTAAATAACATCATCGAAGCAGTCACATCCAGTATAATCAATTTCATAAATTCCTTAATTCCTACCATAATCAACTCCATCCGAAATTCCATATCTTCACTCCTAACTAATAATAATAGAAATGGCAGAAAATAGATTAAATGGAATAACCTTCATGAATTGGAATGCTAATAGTATTTCTAATAAAAAATAGAATTTACGCAATTTCTCCATACCTATAATGTTGACGTGGCTTGTGTTACGGAAACGCATTTAAAACCCAGTAATAAGTTCTACTGTCCAGACTTTACTACATATAGAAAAGATAGATCACATAGTAAAGGAGGAGGAGTCTTAATTGCAATCAAATCTAATATAAAACATCACCTCATACCAACACCTAACTACAATGAAATAGAAATAATTGCACTTAATGCTGAAATATTACAAAAATCTTGGACAATTATAACCATTTATAAACCTCCCGATCATAAATTAAATATTGATAGCATCAAAAATCTCTTTCAAACAGGCAATAATGTTTTAATGCTCGGAGACATGAATGCAAAACATATGTCATGGGGTTGTAAAAACAATAACCGGGACGGAACAAAGCTGGCACATGTTATTATTTTCAGTGTGGAGTTATTTATAATAACACCGGAACCTACGTATTACCCACATGATAACTCGAGGAATCCCGACATATTAGACATTGGAATAACCAATTCGTCCCAGAAATTTAACGCTTCTACAATATTTGAGTTAGATTCAGACCACATTCCCATACTCGTAACCTCCCACCAAATCCCTCCCCCTCATGCCCCTTTCCCCAATACAAAAATTTGTAAGATCGATTGGATTAAGTTTAAATCAGAATTAAATTCAGTAATACCCAAAATAAAAATACAACAATCCGCTCTCGAGATAGATCAATCAGTATCATTTTTAAATTCTATCATCCAAACAGCAACCCAAAATTCGGAATTCAAAACAAGTGATAAGAAGCAAACAAATTACACCAACCTGCCCCCGGAAATAATGAAAATCATAAACATTAAAAACCAAACAAGAAGATTATGGATCCGCTCCAAAAGTAATAGTGTCAAACACGAACTAAACATTATCAGGAATATCTTGAAAAAAGCATTAATTAATCATAAAAATAAGCAATATCATGAACTTATCCAATCTCTCAGTACGCAAAACAACACAATTTGGCAATTTACAAAAAAGATACTCGGGAAAAAAATTATAATTCCTCCAATCAAATTAGCAACAACTGCATACACCCCCTTCCAAAAGGCAGAAAATTTTGCTAAATATTTTTCGTCCACTTTTACCACCAACACTACGCAATACCATCCATCTCATCAATTAATTAATAATGCATTTATTACTCCCACGTACGGACCAAACCCAAGAATTAAATTAATATCACCCAAAGAAATAAAAAATATCATATCCAAACTGCCAATTAAAAAAGCTCCTGGTTACGATAGAATAAGTAATATAATAGTCAAACACTTTCCTCCCTCTGCATTGGCCTTCATCACAAATATTTATAATTCGTGTCTCAGAATCGGATATTTTCCTCTAACATGGAAGCACGCGGTCATCTTACCGATTCCTAAACCAAATAAGAACCCCTCATTAGTTGAAAGTTACCGTCCTATTAGTTTGCTCTCTACCTTTGCAAAAATATTGGAAAAAGCTATCCTCACGCGCTTAAAAGCATTCTTAATTCAGACTAATGCAATTCCCAAACAGCAATTTGGATTCACCGAGAAAATCTCTACCAGTCATCAACTTCTACGGCTATCAGAATATATCCACACAGGCTTTCAAAATAAAAAGCACACAGTCGGGATTTTTATTGACATCACCCAGGCCTATGATAGAGTATGGCACAAAGCAATGATTTACAAACTAAAAAAGATAGGTACCCCATATTATCTCATACAAATAATATCCTCCTACCTTGAAAATAGAACGTTTTCAGTCACCGTCAACAGTCATCATTCAAATCCAAGACAAATAAGTGCTGGCTTACCACAGGGATCGCCACTATCCCCTACACTTTTCAACTTATATGTATCCGACCTCCCGAAATTAGACAACATACAAACAGCCCAATTCGCGGATGATACTGCAATTTTCCTAGCCGGTAAGTCATTAGTAAATATCAGAAATTCTCTTCAGTTGTATCTCAATCTAATAGACAGTTGGGCAGCATATTTAAAAATAAAACTGAATCCAACCAAAACAGCTATTAAAATATTCACTCTAAGACCCTATACTCCTCCAGCACCACTCACAATAAATAATGAACCCATTAACTGGCTTCCTCCTAATAGCACCGTCAAATATCTCGGGCTAAACATGGATACTAAACTGAACTGGAATCAACACATCAATAGTAAAATACAGCAAGCAAAAAATAAGATACACCAACTAAAACCCATAATTAATCGATCCTCTCACCTCCCACTCCCAACCGCCATATCCATCTATAAAAGTATCATTAGACCACTCCTCCTTTACGCCTGTCCAGTTTGGATCTCCGCTGCAAGAACAAACCTAAACAAGCTTCAAATAGTCCAAAACCAGTTTTTTAGAACTATCACAAATGCTCCTTGGTTTGTCTCAAACTCACAGCTCCACAAAGAATTTCAAATTGAATCCATAACACACCATATCTCTCAACCCAGTTCTATCACTCCATACCTCAAGTTCCACACCTAGACAGCTTCAGACTCCGGAAAACTCCTCATAGAACCCGATTAAAAAGTAGATATCCCTACCAGGCATTCCTAACCAAATTTGCCGAAATAGATTGTATTTAGAGGTGTCTGGAAAAGATTTCCTCACCCGAATTAGTTTTTAGTTTAATTTTAGGGTAATTTAGAATGTAAGCCTTCAATGCATATGTAAAGTCTTATATGTACTGATCTATGTATGATCTGTAAAAATAAAATAAATAAAAAAAATGAAGGAGAAACACCAAACACAATAGAGGAGGCGACAGAATATCAAGTATGTCTGCTGAAAAGAAAGCTAATGTGCGAAAATTCAATGGCAAACGTAAAGGTACCGAAGGCCACTTTAAAAAATGAAATCAAAACGCATTTACTTAGCACCAAACCTTCACATTTCCAAGCTTTAGAAAATGTACAAAGCGAGTGTTGAAAATAATAGTGATAATATCATTTTCAATGTTTAGGAGAGAATTGGTAAGTGACTTTAATCATGGCTTTTGTTCTCCTGCTTCTTACACGTGGTCGATTTGCACAAGGTTAAAAAATGATATAAAATATGAAATGGATCCTAAACGGAAGTGTGATTTAATGATGCAAAAGAGCAGAAAATTGAATAAGCTTCGCGCAAAAGCATTTTATGACTTATCAAAACAAATTCCTGAAGATTCTATTATTTTGTGCTTTGACCGTATGCAAATACCACTTCTCCCGAAAACACATTTTCCAGAAGCTTTTTACAGTCGTCAGATTACTTTTATGTCCTTTGCTGTGTTGATGTGGGATCACAGCATCCAGGTTTTTATACTTGGACTGAAGACCAAGCTGGACGTGGTGCAACAGAAGTAGCATCCGCTTTGTTTAATCATCTCCGTTCTCTGAACCTGCAGACGACTTTTTGAGGTGGTTGTTCTGGCCAAAAACTGAATAGCCATGCCGTCCACTCCCTAATAGAATGGTTACAAATAGTCTCCTCAATCTGTTGAGAGAATATTAATAGTTTTTCCTGTGAAGGGACACAGTTTTTCACATGCAGAAAGGGTATCTGGGAGAGTAGAAAATACGCTATGTAAAGAGAATGTTATCAGCTCTAAAAACAAATATCACACAGTATTCTCGGAAGTGGGTGAAGTGAAGACATTAGCAAATGGGTGGAAATTATTTGATGCGAAAGAACTTTCTCAAAAATACAAAAACGTTTATGTCATTAGTGAATGTAAACGAAGTTGTATTTCGATGTTCGTAGGAAATAAAGGAGTGTAAGTTAAAGTGCAAGCAAATGACACACTATAAGATTGATACAGAAACTGAGTGTCATGTGAATTTGCTGAAAACGAGCAAAACGGGTTCGCATTGGAGTGCCTATCAGTGGGTTTCGGTAAATACCAAACATTAGTAATGGTATTTAAGAGAAGAAGAAATAAGATGTTAACGAGTCGTTGGAAAAAGAATTTGGTAAATCAGCGTAGTATAGAGGAACTGAAATGATATGATTACATATTAAATAAAGAAGAAGAGAATGAAGGAAATGAAGATTCAATATGCGAGTGTTTCGATGATGATGATGATGATGATGATATTACACTACATGTTTAAAATTATTTATTTGTGAAAGGTTCTACAATAAGTGCAACAATGTATTTCTGATTTATTCCTTCATATGTCCAAATTTATTCATAGGTAAATCAAAAGACAATGTTAATTTTCCCATTATAATTTTATGAATTTCAATAAAAAGGATTCTTTCTATTCAAATGAAGACATGTCCATCTGTCATTTAATCAAAGCATAACATGTCCTTCGTGTTCATTTAAATCGAAACATGTCCGACACGATACTAGCTCTAAAATTAAACCAAATATAAATTATTTAAATTTTGTATTAATAATACACTTGGCTATCCCTATTACATAATTAAGAATTTATTACAAATAACATATTTGCATGATGTTAATGCTATAACATATTAGCCTTTCTCTCGAAAAGGAGGTAAGTAGACATGTCACGTTTTGAATGTTTGCTCTTCAAATATTGACTTTCATACATTGCTATAAAGTGTGTTTAAAATATTTACACTAAACATCAATAATATGTGATTCACATAAGTTTTATCAAAACAGAAGTGTCACGAGAAACAAGCTGGTACATATTTATGAGATTTACCGAATGGTTACAAAAATATTTATTTTCCTATTTTTTTAAGTTTCATCCATACGTACTGATGCGTTCTGCAAGTCAGCACACGAAGCGTTTGGCTTAACCCCGCTTTTTCTTAAAACATTGGACTTGATAAATCGATAATGCAATTTTGTAAACAGTTATTGTTTTAGTAATTACATATTAATTTATGTTTTTGTTGTATTAGATAATCACATTTCAATGATTCAGGTTTTTTTTAAGGTCGCTTTTTAACATCTTAGTCATATTGCGACCACTGTTATTTTAACTGTAGGGGGAACTTTAGGGAGATCACGTAAGGACAACGCAAACGCACACAAACATCCATGCCCGAGGCGGGATTCGAACTTCCGATCCTCTGGTCCGAGACCGCTACTGTATTACTGCTTCAACGATATCGGCCATCGGATCGACATTTTAATGATTACACTTGAGGTTTGTGAATATTAGTGTGCCCATGCATATTTATAATCGGTAAATTTCCGTTAGTGGCCCTTGGTATTTGAGGAATGGAATGAGAGGTCCGTGCGGGCCGGTGGTTTTCTGCGTTTGCGATGCAAACTTGATATCAAACCGATGCAAACTTGATATCAAGTTTGCATCGGTTTGGAAGAAAATGGCATTTTTGGTATTATTTGAAGAGCGACAAAATTTCTTTTTTTGAGAACTCTGGAGGAACAAAAAAAATCGACAAATTCCTATGTTGTTATTTTTTAATTTTCTCTGTAATTTGTTGGTTTTCTTGCGTTTGCGATGCTAACTTGATATCAAGTTAACCTAATCTGTAATAGCGGGGTCAATTCAAGAGCGGCCATTTTTTGCAGAACTAATTAGCAACAAAAAAGTGGAAAATTTTGAGCGTAATATCAATAATTTTTGGAAATTGTGCGATTGTAACTTTACGGAGGTGAGGCCGTGGAGCGCCGCCTGGCGGAGGCCTCGGGCGCGGGCGCAGTCCGCAGGGAACGGCTGCCGTGGCAGCGCGGGAAGGCGGGCGCCGCGCGGGCGGAGGCGCTTGCTTATTCGGAGTTATTTCCTCGATTCATCACCGGCGCTGCCGCGGCGGAGGCGACTCGGGAGCAATTCGCCTCCCTGTGAAAAAGCGCGCGGGCGCGGGCATCTACGAAGCGGACGAGGCGGGAACGCAATCAAGGGATAAAACAAACGAATCTTTTAGACCCGCACACTTCGGGAAACTTGCATACGCAACGCTACCAAAAAGTCAAATCAGTCCAGAGTGTCAGTGATGAATGTCTTAATTTAGAAGTCGTGCCACGTACTCTGCCAAGTTGTTCATTTGTTTGTGGGTCTGTAGTTCTCAAGGATGAAGATAGAAAAGGTGCCCAATCACTCACCCGGATAAAAGATAAAACTTGTTGGAACACAGTGAGCGGAGTTACTTTTAACAAAATTTTGTAAAGAATAAACTTATGAAAAACTTATCCTGCGGCGTTAACGAGAAATGAGGGTAAAACCGTTTCCGCACGAAAATGCGATTCCGATATTTTTAGTCTTGGTTGTGATGATTCGTTAAGGTTGAAATGAACTCTACAAGGGTGTCGAAATATTGGAAAGTAAAATAGACACACAAAAATCCAACCTGTATTTACTCAAGAAAATGTGCACTTTTCAATGAATGATTTATCTACAACTATAAAAATGTATCATTTGCTTTGAGCGAAAAAATGCTAAAAGATGCTAAAAGAGTCCGAGTAAATTGGGGAAAAATTCTTCAAAGACACTAGAAGATGATATGAAAAATTAAAATTAATGTATATATTTTTCATTGTTTAAGTTTGTGCCGCACAAGGTCTACCCCAGAAAATACGATAAATATACTAGCTGCCTTATACATTTCTTGTAACCAACGAATCGAATCTATATGTGATTGATACCACACACGCTACTTATGATGGGAGTTGCAAAATACCAGTAACCTACAGCCCAGATTTCGTTGTCACCTTTTTATTAAAATCTACCTGCGTTGCTCGATTAATTACAATTAAAGGGCTCAATAGCTCATGGGGCTATTCCTCATTGACCTGGTTCTAAATGACAGTTTTACTAGAACTTTCACAATATAACTTAGTATATTTTTAAATGTTTAAACACAGTACATTTGTATGAGTGGTCTGTTCAACAGGATATTCAAATTCATTCTGGATTTGAATATCACATTACACTAAAAGAGTAGTATTTTACTTTATATTTAATGGTGATAACTCAATTTCACATAACAATATGAGATACTTCCTTGTTCTACTGACTCCCTCAATTATTTATTAGACGAAAAAGAATGCATTCATCTATGATGTATCCTCCCTGCCTCCTCCTGGAACACCCTGGCTTGTTTGCATCGAAACTTCCCTCATCCCGCCCGATTTCACATTGCCTTGAAACACCACCTAACACCCACTTTTCCCACTTCACACTACCCCACCCTATCTCTCCCCACCTAGCCTCGCTCTCCGTGTTTGCTACGATCGTCGTTGCTACCACGATCGTCGTTGCTGTGATTACTACGATCGTCGTTGCTGTGGACAGCTCTGAACAGATGTATGTTTGCATATTCCGGGCAAACTTCCATTAAAAATTATTTGGAACTATTACTCAAAGTCTAACTGCGCTGTATATAGATATGAATCAAAACGCATTACATGGGCCTTAAAGTTTTTTCACTTTGGTCGATTTACTCAGATTTCCAAATATGCACAAAACCACTGATGCTACAATACCAAACTCGAAAATTTTCGAAATTTCAGTATGTTTGACGAAAATCAGTTCTCCCCCATTTTTAAACGCCTTTTGTTCTATCTGAGGAAAAAAATTAAAGAAAAAAGTTGGAGTCGTTTGTAAACATAGAAATGTAAATTACTCTTACTTCAAGCACAGACTGAGCGAAAACTATTCGGATTTTAAAAACATTGGTGTTGATCTTATTTCAAGATCTATTTTTTAGAACCCATTTCATTCAGGAAAAAATCTCTATCAGCAATGTTGTAGTTTCACGAAACTATTTTTTACACTTTTCGAAATAGAGAGATCTTGCCGAAAATGTGTCAGTTTTTTTACGCGTTTCTCTATTTGAGAGGAATCGTAAAGGAAAAAATATAATAAATTTTGGGGAATAATCGTTTTAAATTTGCTTATATTTGACGCAAAATTACGAGGAAATTATCACGTTTTAGAAAAATTGTACATCACCCTATTTGAAGAATATATTTCAATAAAGACAAAAATCCTATCTTTAATATTATTGTTGTGAGATGAGGCCGAAACAATTCTGAAATTGTGCAATTTTCAAAATACTGAGAGTTCAACTGAATATGAGACAAACGTCATTTTTTAGCTTCTTTTGCTGCATCCAATAGATGAATAAATTAATATAAAAAATATTAAAAATTTGGAGCCATTTTTTATAAAATTTATAAAATGTGTTCGAAGCTTCGGAGCTCCGAAAAAAAATTCGTTTCCAATTCGCGGGGCATTAAGTTCGTTCAGAGAGATCTGGGAATATCAGTTTTGGATAAAATTTTCAGAAGGGTTTAGGTACTAGAGTTGACCAGTAAACCGGTAGACAGACCGGTATGAAGGACCAACAGAACGTGAATTTTGATTACACATGTTAGAGGTAGTATTTGCTACGTATAGCAACAAGAATTATACTTTTTTTATACTATGACCTCACAATTTAAGTTTTTTTGTTGTAATGTCGCCGATATCTGCCAGGGCATTACAATACTGTCTCTTACGTAAGTACGTAGTATATATAATACGTCTCGTACGAAAGTACTTACCTAAGTAAGTCTCCTACGTAAGTAGAAGTACTTATTAGGGTGAGAAAGTAAAAGGCAATGGTTTTGAGAACAGAGACGGACACTTATTGTTTTTATGTACATAATCATTTATTCTTAATTTTGAAAAAATATTAATTTCAGCCTAAAGTAGGCACTTTGATAAACACGTTTGCTAATACTTGTAATTAATGTATCTATTAATTATGCAAATACATATTCGATTTTGTGGTATTGTGTTAATGATGATCATTCTCCACCGCGGGTTCGATTCCCGGCCGAGACAAATTATGCCTGTGCGCTTTCCTCACTAACGTCCCAGTATCTATTGCTATGTGAGGATGAGAAATCCCACCCTAAGGTTATGCAGACCAGTATACATGGTGAAGGGATGTGTTCGTGCTAACCACATAGACCCCTATCTCATGACCGAGAGACTGTGTCACCGCTGGTCGGTCAAGGTCCGTTCCAGGCTCTCGAGGGAAAGAACAACAGGTGTCAAGGATGATTTTGCGCGTACGTGAGTGTACTGTTATGGATGGATGCTATGTGTGCTTCTGTTCATATAAGCAATATGCGTATTTATGAATTAATGACACTGAGAAAATACTGATATATTTTTCCGAAAGTTCAGATGCTCGAAGGAAATATTTTTCACTTTGGGGAAAATCTCCTCTTAGCTCAATTTCACTAAATCCGTTATTCGATAATAAATAAAGTTAAGGTTTAATTGAAGGAATCAATTGCGCGAGGAAAATTGGAAAACTTTCTTATAGGTGTTTGCTCAGGGCTTCAAAGTTTTTCCAAGTTATTTGTTTCTACCGTGTAATTAAGATACTCATTTTGGAATAAAAAGCAGAAGAAACCCTAAGATGGGAACAAGGAAACCTCAATTGAGACTTCCTTGTTTTTCTCTCAGACGAACAAAATCTGTGTTGAGATAAATTTTTAGATGTGTTTTTTGGTTGGTCTGGTAGTTGTCTCTTGTTTGAGATGTAATTCCTTTCTCTTTTCGAAGTACTATCACTTTCTGTCACTGAATTAATAGTAATACATATTGATTCATTTCAAGAAATAATTAGTAGAATTCTACGAAATGCAGCAGCAAAAGTATAATTATCTAGTTGTGGAATGTGGATTCTCGAGCAGAAAAAATATCAGTTTTGAAACGGCGCACATGAATACTGAAGCTTATTTTATCTTCATTACTTGATGACACCTGTGTCGTAAGCCCTATTTCGCTGAATATGAGAGAATTGTCGTTAAGTAATGTGCACTTACATTATTTAGAATAAAAATGAATTATTAAAGATGTTGACTTGTGAAGTGTTATAGACCGATCGCTTGAGTTGAAAATAGATTTTTGATGATGAACAGTTAATTCTAGAATCGAATGAAAAAGAATTAGAGGAAGATGGAGCCCTCACAGAGAAAATATTGGACACGTGGTTTACTGTGTCCCATTATGGCGAATTTCATACGCAAAATATCTCGTAATGCATATATCAGTAGTATTTACATAGTAGTACATTATTTTGTCTTGTGTTGTTGTGACACCTCATTCCAAAACGTCTGCTACTAGTAGAAATTAAAAAGACAATCAACAAGCAGTGTTTATTACTAGCATACCACCAAAAGCTCAAACAAAATTTCCCACACAAGAGTAAAAACTACGACTGTTTTACACTACCCCATGATTCACTCTGCTCGATCTTCCCAGACTTGCTCGTTACATAACAAATATTTTTCCTCTTATTATAATTCCCCCGTTTTTATTTAATAAACTGATCCATAAGTGTAAGAGTAAAGTAGCGGCAGTATTTCATGTTCCATTAAAGATCTCAATATCTTTTCAATCATCATCATCATCAATCATCAACATTCATCTTGATATTTTTTTCTGAATTCTAAACATCTATAGTGTAATAGGAAATTATGTTGAATATTTTGGGGGTAAATAAGGCAGGAATAATTCAGTACATACACAAAATACTCCAGGCTTCCGCCTTAATGAATTTTTGAAAGTTCTGTATATCATCTCGCTTTAATTTGCACTGACTTATTCTAGCGGAAAATTGTTCGTTTGTAAGGTACCGTAAAACGGGATAACTTGGACACTGCGATATTATTTGATCACAAACGCAAAATCGACTGAATTATATGGCTCACAATATGATTGCCTCAGGATCTTACAGAACAGAAAATTCCAAAAGGCCTCATCACTGTTTAAGTAAGGCTGTCTTTAATATAGTTATAATCATCACCAATGTTTTCTATGATGTAAGCAACAATTGAAACACATTAACTTGTATTTTGTAATATAAAAATGTTTGAAAAATGACTCAGATTTTTTTAACACATTGCATATTTGCATGCTAATAATATTTTAACGAGATGTTATTGATTTGATGAGATACGCTGAAAGATCAAATTAGATAATAATTAAGGATCATGAATTGTAAGTTATTTTGATTATTAAATATCAGATGATTTGAAAAATGTTTTCTACTCTGCTATAATTGACAATTTGCGGGCTGGTATGAAATTATTTAATTAGTATTAAAATAATGAATTATAACAAGATGCATTTTATTTCAGATTTAATTATAATGGATATTATTGCATTCATTATGAATCTGTATATTAAGGCATCTCGTTATCATTACTTCTTGTGTATGACTAACTTCCCTCTATTATTTAATTACTAGGAAACTAAGTCATTAATGTATCCAATAACATATCACTATATAAACAGAATATTAATGCAAGAGGAAATATTTCGAGCATAAAATACTTGTAGCTCTTACGTATTGAGATGCACTGGTACTAACTTAAAGCTTTCATAATTTGTATCTCCTTTCAAGAAATAAATCTACTTTCAAGATCGTTATAAGTTCTTCGTAACTATATCGTTACGACAAGTGTTGATCTAGAAAGAGCTGTACAAACCAGATATGAAGCGTAGAAACTGCATCGCTTACGACTAGAGTTCGCACTGAAGGCAAGCACCAGATGGATCATCGCAAATTTGCCCAAGAATTGTAGCGCAAATAGCAATCGGTTTCAGATATTCCGCTAATGGCCATCCAGAGCAAAGGCCAAGGCGGTGCTACACCTCGCAATGTACAGCAGCAGCCCACAGACGAAGCGCTTAGTAGCCGCCTTCAGCCTTCGTCACGAGAGCTCTTTCCCACGCAAAGCCATTACATAAAAGAAAACGTTCCCCGGCATTTTAGCACGCGCGTTTGATTGCCTGAGCCAAACGAAACGATGTCAGTTACGTCCAACGCCAAGACGTTCATTTCCGTTTCATTCCGTGGCACAGTCGACTGTTTTCTCTGCCGTGGCCCGCGACTTCGCGACACGTATCTGCCGTAAGCTGCAAGCCCGGAGAAGGGCCAGAATAGAACGGGAAAGAGGGGGCGCGGCGACATGGATCCATTTCTTCTTCTAGGTAGTAAGAAGATGGAATTACGCGATAGGGCGAAAAAGGATGGCGGAAAAGGGAAAAAGGATAACGAGAAAGATGACGTATAGAACTCCACGCGGTCAACTATAATTCTGCAAACTCTCATTGTCCAAATTTTGACGGAAAACACGTTTTGAGATCTCCCATTCCCCGAAAGATTTTTTTCACATCTGTCCGTCCGACTGTGTCTGTGGACAGCAAGATAAAAACTCGTTCACAGAATTTTCTTTGAAATGGATACATCCCGTTCGATCTGGCCGGAAACGCGTCCCTTATAATTTGAAGGAGTCTTTTAGTATTTAGAGTTACCTTCTTTACATGAAGCCACTTCAACAATTTTCTCAAAAAATGGCTACAAATGTTTTATTTATTTTTTGCTCAAATAGAGTAATTAACGCGTACAAAATTGGCGCAGGTCAGCACTAACAGTAAACTAAGGAAGAACTATTTCAATGATATTAAAGTAGGAAACTTTATAGCTCTGTCAATTCAGCCATATCCCAAATGAATTGAAAACTAAACTAAGTTCAAAGAGTCTAACAAACGGGGAATGCATATACATCATGAAATACATTACGCTCAGCCCTTACACAATACCATCATGAGGTCCATCGACAGTCTAGGTTTAAATCCATCAAACAATAGTTTTACCATTCAATCCAACCATCAAGGCCATCAGATATAAGAATCCAATATCAAAGTCCTGAATAATTTTTCCATATATCCTTAAAATAAATAATTTCCTTGAAAAGAAAGTTTCTCATCTGAAAGTTGACTGAGGAAAAAATTAACCTTAAAACATAATCTACTGAGAATGTAAAAGATAAACTATCTTTAATATACAATAATATATTTTTAATATAACAAACAAAAAATCAATAAAGATACGTTATACAATTAACACCACGTTGGAATGAATTTTTTTCGCTTGTTTTGGCAGAGAAGAATAGTTTCAAGGAATAATGTCCATCCTTTTCTGTATATGAAATAATTAGTTCTAAGAAAGATAGAATTCATTATATAAAATGATTGTCGGATGTGACGATAAATTATTGTCGATGCGTAAGTTCTGTTTAAGAAATGTATTTTACAAATTTCTTCTGTATTCCACATCTTCAATCTCTCCTTGTCCTATGTGCATTGTTATTCTCATTTCTTTTCCATCGTTTCCCGTTTCCTCTCGGTTCTACCTCTATAGTTTTCTCTTTCGTGCCGTTACGGCATCCAAGGTCGTGTTAGAGAAACGTAGTGTAGACAAAATAATACTATATTTCATTGAGTAATACTAATTTTGTCAAGGAGTTATTACTTTTTGCTAATAATATCTTAATATGTTTTGTTGTATATTTTAAAAATACCTCTAAAGAGAGTTGTTCCTCTGCAGTGTGACTATTTTTTTGGAAAACTAATTTTGTGTGATTTATTCAGGAGCAGTTTTGCAGCTAAAGGCCACTAGTATATTTACTTTCTCTTTACTACATACTACTTACGTAGTAAAGATAAAGTATTGTAACGCAGTAGAAAAATTCGGCAATTTTCCGAAGAAAATATCGTTTAGAGGGGTCCTGATACCCATCTAGTGGTGCTGAAACAGCATATGCTTTCTCGCATTATTTGCACAGTTAATTCTATTGAAATTTTCGAAAATTTAGAGAATTCAATGAAATGCTTCCTGTTTCATTTTAAACATCATTTGCTGCATCCGACAAAAGGTTAAGAGAAAAAGTTGAGGCGTTCTTACAAAATAATTGTTCAAACTAGTAGTGCTACAGAATGCTACAGACTTTCTCGTAGAAGGGTTTTCTAATATCCTTGGTGTAGACTGGCTTCACGGTCTTGCCCCATCCTCTTGCCAGCTGCCACCTATCACCGCTCAAAGCACATTTTTTTTACATTTTCCCAATTTTTATGTTTCCTAGTAGTAGAACCCAAATATTACTTGAATATTAAAGAAGAGTGAACCTCGTCCTACATGACAATTTTCATTGAAAAATTTGGAGAATTTTTAGGAAAGGGGCGTTTATGTGTTACTTTAAATGAGAAATTTGAAGCTCTTCTTCACAGGAATCTATTTACTTTTTAAACAATTTCATTTGGAGACTTTTTTAAAGCGCTTCCACAAACAAATGCAATAATATATACAATACGATGAAAATGTGCATAAGAGCATGGGAGATATTTAAAAAAAATTACATTTGTTTACTTTAAAAAATACATCAATGTGAAATTAATTCATATTAAAGAGTGTGATTAACAAAATCCGTTGTAAAAGCTTGAAGACAACATATAGAGTGCATTTAGTGCTATCTTTACCAATAATTTAAAGAAAATATTTGAAACCGTTTTTGGGAAATTCATGTTTTCGCAATTTGTTAAAATTGCAAATATTGCACGCACTATTTCAGGAAAACCACTAGAATTTTCAAAACAATATATGAATGACCTTATTGAAAAAACTAATTTCATTTGAAGGAAAAAACATCTATATTCAACTTAGTAGTTGCAGGAAGATGCCGAAAAAAACTTTCGTAATTTTCCAAAATTTAGAGTTAAACCTGTAATCGGACCTATGCCACCTTTATAAGTGCATTTTACTCCATTCTTACAAGAAATGTAAAGAAAAAAATTGGAACAGTGAGAAAATTTTGAAAATGTCGGGGAAAGGCTTCATGTAAAGTAACTTGAAATTTTTAAGTATGATTTTCAAAATTTCAAAACTTAAACTAGAGCCATATGGACCGGGGTTTCTTCAATTTGGAAAAGTTCGTACTCATGCTTTAGGTGCTAGAAGTGTTCACAGTCAGTCGGACACACGGACAGTCGGACACACGAACAGACGGATAGTCTGAATGTCGAACAGTCGGGCAGTCGTACAGTCGGACAGTCGGACAGACGGACAGAAGGACGTACAGAAAGACAGGCAGACAGACAGACGGACGGACGGACAGACGGACAGACTGACAGACGGACAGACGGACAGACGGACGGACGGACAGACGGACAGACGGACGGACGGACAGACGGACAGACGGACAGACGGACAGACGGACAGACGGACAGACGGACAGACGGACAGACGGACAGACGGAGACGGACAGACGGACGGATAGACGGACGGACAGACGGACGGACAGACGGACGGACAGACGGACGGACAGACGGACGGACAGACGGACGGACGGACGGACGGACAGGCGGACGGACAGGCGGACGGACAGGCGGACGGACAGACGGACGGACGGACGGACGGACGGACGGACGGATGGGCGGACGGATGGGCGGACGGACGGACGGATGTTTTGAAAAAAAGCACTTTTTCGGTGTCAGGGAACCCGAAAACCTGTATTTCCTTTGAAATCTCGAAAATGATTTTCCGCAGCAATACATAACTTTCTTTATAGTACGTATAATACTCCATATATACGTACGTATACGAGATTTTCCGCAGCATTACATAACTTTCTCTATAATACGTATATACTCCGTATATACGCCGTACGTATACGTATACGAGAAATTAAAATTGATTATATTTCACGCAAAGTAGCGCGAAAATTTCTAATATCCGTATTTTCGAAATATTGTTTAGCACCAATAATCAAAATATCAAACTCCCAGGGTCTGGAATTCCCTCAGATCTATAATATTTATGTTAGAGAAAATCGTCAGGATGGTGTGAACGCTAGCGTTGACCACAGGCACCCCGGCAGACGGATGGACAGACGATTTGCCAAGAATCGTTTTTTCGATATCATGAGTTCACAAAACACATGTTGTAGGAAGTAATTTACTATATATATATATATATATATATATATATATATATATATATATATATATATATATATATATATGAACAACATTTATTCACTTTTTCGACACCAGAGCTCCAATTTTTTTTGTTGGCGAAATATGCCGATTTCTGCCACAGCATTTCTATACTATCTCTTTGCTACGTCAGTACGTAGTTTGACAAGAAAATTGAAGGAAGGGGAAAATAAAGAACTGTAGTCAACGAAGTCTGAGAAGAGTGTATCTTCTTGTTTGAAACATGACTGTTTCACGACACTTCCTTCCAAACCAAACTGTTGCTCTCGGGCGCTTTGGGCTCGATGTCAACGCAAAGTGCTGCATCGCCTCGTGCGCGGCGCACGTGCTTTCAGAGCGGAGTGAACGGCCGCCCGCGGCGTGCAGGCGCTCGTGTTCCCCGACGCCCGCGCCGCCTCCGCTCCGCCGACCGCGTCTTGCACTATCGATTGACCCCTCCGCCGCCCCCGGGCGCGCGACAGTCACGCGGCTGCCGACCAGCACGAACCGTCCGCGCGGCGCTACGCACGCACGCACGCACGCACGCGCGTCCGCACCCCCCCGCCCGCCTGCCTGCCCGCCCGCTCGCACGATTGGAGAGAGATATTTATTAATTCTGCAAGGAGATATTTTGAAACTTGGTGGCAAGTCAACATAATTGACATACATTCATTTAATATAATTTAAATAGTTTTTAAACAGTATTAGTAATAGTAATAGCCCGTATAACTTCCTATATAGGTCATGGGCCACCTACTGTCAGTAAGGAGGTTAAAGGTTAACCCCTTGTAAAGTTTATTGGTCTTTACGATTGAGAACTTTTTTCGACCAGTCATTAGATACCAGTCATACCAGAGACCAGTGATATCAGAGACCAATCATAAGTTAACATCACAACTTAAAATCCCAAAAGAAGAAAATTATAGATGACACAAAATGATCTAACGTGGAGACGTTTACGGATATTCTTTACCCCACAATATACTGACGAAGTCATGACTAGGCAAAGGATTCGTTAGAATTCTCGAGAACCCTTGGCTAGCGAACTTGACCCTCTGCTCTACGAGCTCCTGCAAGAGTCAGACACTAGTTACTGCCAACGTCGCGTAGCCAATGTTGCAATTTTATACGCCAAGTAATGTACTGATACGTTCTTTTGGCACCATGAGTGACATTCACAGAAAATCGCGCATTGTTATTCTCCCGTCTATTGCTGTGTCTTCTGCAATAATATTTCGTGTTGAAGTTTAGACAAGGTTATAAATCATGCGCATTTTTACTATTCTTATTACTATCGAGGCGAGTCATTACTACAATAAAAGGGACTCTGACAGTTCGATGCGCTGTTGCCACACATTACTACGCGCATGGCACCACCTACATCACAGATAAATGGAATCTCAAGACATTAACACTTACTGACAGGTAAACACACATCTTGATATCATAACTTTCGACGAAGCCGAAGCCGAATCTTATCACCTCAGCGACTTCGTGTGAGTCAGATGAGCGGCAACACTGAACCTTGGCTGTGAGAAAGGAAACAAATTCCTCGCAAGCTGGTTGATTCAGAGCAGGTCACATGGCGTACCACAGCACATGACCAGAGAACTGTCAGAGTCGCTTATACGCTGTTGGTACTGTAGATCCTTAAGAGAAAAATAAGTTTGTTCTGAATTCACAATTCCTCATGTGAATTCCCCAGCGTCAACACTTCTTTCTTTTTTTGTTCTTTCTTTTCTCTCTTCTTTTTCCTTTTTCTTCATGTTTCTTCTTCTCCACTTTCTCCATTTCATTCGTCACAATAATCTTTTCCTTCTTATTCTTGTCATTTTCGCCACCTATTTCTCATATTTCTTCCTTATTTACTTTCCTCCTTCCACTCCTTTTCTTCCCGCTGAGTCGCAGCGAATATTAATGTGGCATTGCAGGGGTCACTGGAACACGAACCCTGTAACACAAAAACGTCGAGCGGGTTGCGTCAAGCGAGATCACATGGATTCAAAGACCTCAGCTAAATTTATGATACCGATGCCATTGTTATAACATTTGTTATAACATTCGTACTTCCCCATACGAATTTTGAATTCCGTTGTTTATCATCAACTTTTATATAATTTGTAACGCCATTTTCTAAACCGTGGAGTGGAGTGGATGAATAATTTTGATTGATTAGTGATTATAATGTTTTGATAGAATGATGATGGAGCAAAGGAATGAGAGACGCGGGAAACGGAAGGACCCATAGGAAACCTGTCAAGAATACGCTTTGTCCAACACAAATTTCTCATTAATCAACTGAGGTTTGAGCACATATACCGAGACGTGGCAGTGGAGCGGCCTGACCACTACACTGGATCCCATCTGCGGGAGTATTTGGGGAAAAGGGCCAAGATTAATAATGACTAATTAGATTTACAAGACCCCAAAACAGGTAAACCTTTACATAATAGTTCACTTTCACACTGCCATGATATTCTGCTCCCACATTTCAATGACGAATGTCGAATACTTCCCTCACTTTTTCACCTTGATATTTTCTATCATGGTTGGTCATTTTAAATCCAGCAAATTATTCGAAAATGTTCCTATATTTGATAGGCTCACATATTAATTATAGGCACAGCTTCCGCCGTTTGTGTAACGTTTGCGCCTTCTACCTTAAAGTTCTATCTCATAGTGTCTACTGTGATGTACTTGCTTTTATCAAATCTCGTCGCCACTACGAGACGGTGAATTCGTCCTTACGTTATTAAGTCAGTTGGTCTGAATATGAATTCTAAGTCAATGCCCTTTTCTTCGAATTATTGAATAATTCGAGATGTTGAAAGTCGAAATAACTAGTATCAGAAGGAACGCTGTGTGAATCTGGCCCATGCATTTCTCCCCCTCTCAGTGCGAGCACAAGCAATAGAAGCTGCGCTCCGAAAGGAGAACCCCCAGCGAGGCGGCGCCAACACAGTCATATCCCAAACACTCTCCTCCTAACTCGACTCTGTCTATATTGCACTGCATCAGCGAAAGCCCCGAGAATAAGCGCCTTCGCCACGTTTCTTCACAGCGCTCGATTTTAGTACTCAACGTCTTATTTGTTCTCAGAGCGTCGCTGCTTTTTCCCATTTCGGGATGCGATCGAAGTTTCATCACTGACGTTTCATTCCGCCTGGAGCGGTGCCGCTAGCTGTAAGGTCGACGAGGAATTCATGTAAAAATATGAAAGCGGCGGCAAGCGGAAGCCAGGCGGGCGGGCTAGCTCTTTGAAGCGCCAGACAGTGGCGAACGAGGGGCCCCCGGCGCCAGCCCCGCCGGCCTCGGCCCAGTGCGCGTGGCGCGGCAACGCCACGCCCCCTCGGCGCGCGTCCGACGCCGCGACGCCGCCCCAGCTGAAGCTCCCGCCCACGCGACGCAGTCCGCTGCAGCGGCGAACCAACAGCGTTTGTATCTAGTATTTGGCTGCGTACTACGCACAGATGCCAACGCTTCCTCAGTCATTCTGCGACCTTCCTCAGGGCGAAATTCATTTCTTCCCGAGAAAGACAGCAGAACGACGCAATGCATTTCGCTGTGAGGAAGGTCGCATAATGACGGTAGAAACGTTTGCATCTGGGCCTAAGACGCGGCGTTTCCCGGACAGCCAAATAGATACCGTAACTGTTGGTTCGCGGCGTCTCCCGGACAGTCATGGAGATACCGTCTCGAGCCGTGGAAGCATATGCTTTCAACAGTTACGGGCTAGATTGTCGCCCAAGTCTTCACCTCAGACCATGCATGGCAAATGGCCATCCATCGTGTCCTCGGTGTACACAAAAATGTAACTTGCTGTACCATACTCGAGTTATTTACATCGTTATGTCACGCGTTTTATTCTTTTGATTAGTGAAATTATAGTCCTGCAGTTTTGGTGTATTAATTATCGACTATTTTTGAACTATGAAAACATTTAAAAATAAATCTGAACCTGATTTTTTGTTTGTTTAAAGTGATATTACATACTATGTTAGTGTGAGTAATTGAAAATTGATTTTATGTTCTATCTTGCAAAAGACAATCACAGAAATTTAAAAGAATTAACTTCTACATGATTTACTTCGAAATACGGTTTTTGGACATAGTGAGTTTCACTTTACACCAACAGTCATCGACAGAGTAGGTTCTCAAACTTCTTATCACTGCACCTATCATTCATTGCTACAAATGTAATGTGTCCCCACAATGAAATTTCCCTAAATGACAGGCTTATAATATCAGTATTTGTTTAAATTATAATGTTATCTTTTAAATAATTTGTTTTATCTTGGCACTGGTTTATTTTCAGCTCACTGATCGAGGCGGGCGCTTTTATCCCATATAGATAGACATGAGACCTTTATTTTAGACGAAAAACTCTTATGGACCACATTTAGGACACTGCTAATAATGTGCCCTCTCAATGAACTAGCATCGAATGTCATAGTGGAGATATTTGATTCACTAATTTGTCACTATTGTTTGACTATAATATTGTTGTAGCACTTGAGTACACTAAGAAAGAAAAACTAAATCGAACGTGGTTTGCTCCATGTCGGGCGAGCTCGACTAACTCGTCTTTCGACATTGCGACTGCTACGTGATGTGTACTATTTGGTGGTCGGGACTGGAATGCCATTTTAATAACTATCTTCCCTCTTGATGTATGGTTTTATTCTCACTTACACTCACATTACAATTACTGCGCAGAGCAAAGGTAACGCATTATTCGAAACAAAGCAAAAATATTAATAACAAATTATTGTTTATTAACATAAATAAATACTTTGCGTTTATTTGTATGGTTTATACTAATTTTCTGGACATTAATTACATTTTCCGAATGAATCTGTACTCTCAACAAACTCGCAACACTTAATGCTGCTCCTTTCTCACGTAAGCTTAAATATATTTGGTGAAAATGCAATTTATTTTGAACAGGATTATTAGAGTTTCCTTCGGCAATTTTATATTACATTTTAAAATTCTGTATAATTCAACCATCGTAAATGTTTTAGACTTTTTGCCTACGAGCCTTCACCCTGTCGCTTGAAAATACGATTAACTGACATCTGTAAATTAAATATGAATTCAATCGTCAAATATATTCTCTACATATGTAGTACGTGTTTAGAAATAACATTTTCTTTACTTCAAGAATATTCCCTCAACCTTGAATAACACTTTGAAACTAACGGAAGACATGATCAGTACCCACTATTAAAATATATGCAAGGAAACTCTTCAATACGCGTCTGACTTACTACAATTCTGTCATTCTTCCATTTGCAGAAGCTTTCATATTCTTCTTATGCGTGTGGATGTGTGTCCATTTCTCAAGCAACAATTTTGATATTGCAAAGGTTTTCTTTCTTAAAACATCTGAAGGAAGCGATTTATCTTCCTCGGAATCTTCGTTGAGCAGGGCCCATCACGTTTTACTTAGACGCGGGCCGACGGTTTCCCGACGTTCCCAACCGGCCGCCGAGGGGTGCGCCGAATTTGCTATGGGAAGTTTCCGTAGCAACTGCCGCAAGTACATGAGAAACTCAGAGGTCAATTCAAAACTTTCTTCCGATGAGCGGCCTGTACGAAGCCTTTTTAAATTTTCTGTCCCAGCTCGAACACAATTCACACTCTTGTTTTCGCCTAGGTCGATTGTTCCGCCTTCAAAATTATTTAAAAATTAAACGTACACAGAATATGACAAAATAGGGAGAATTATGACCCTATGTTAACGCGACGGGACCGAACCTTTCTCCTTCGTGAAAAACCTCTACTTAAATTTACATTATCTTAGATTTGTTATTATCATTACTACCTGATGATGGGAATAAAATGAAATTCTTGAAACGTCCCTGTTAATGTGGTAATTTTCAATAAAAAATATTAATACGTTGAAGAAAAATTAATGCGAGTTCTTAACAACTAAATAATTATTAAGCGCTGTCCTAAATAATAAAGGCCAAGCATTTTCTCTGCGCATAAGTACAATCAAAGAACGAGCAAATCCATCAGACTTATGTACTTAAATTCCTTATTTGTTAAATATTAAATTATCCGAAAAATGAAATAATTAATTTCGTTGTTGGTCCTTTTAATAACCTATTTTAAAGATAAGCGATGATTTTTGCATTCGTGGCCATTGCAATCTTTGTACCAACACTATTGTTGAAGCAATTAAAGGAGCCTTTATCGGTCTTGGGGGTGAGCTTCGGTAATCTGTTACTCCGTGATATATTAATAGAGAAATTGAAGTTTTGCTAGAAAATCTTCTACAGTTCCAAAGGCGTTGACAGCAGAATGAGAAGTTTCAGCGTAGTGGAAGGGTAAAAAAAACATTAACACATACTAATGATGCGGTATTTTGGGAAGTAGCATCCGCTGAAGGAGCGGCTGCCGCCTATTCCCCGGGTTAAGGAGGATCACGGCGGTGTCTGGAGTGTATGATAAATGTGCAAGCGGCAGCAGAGCCGACCCGTTCCGGCGAGGAGCGATGCGGTATGGGTCGCGGGTGGGCGGCGCGGGTCGCGGCGGGGGTGGCGGGGCGCGGGGCGGTGACGAGAGCGCAGATGGGCCTCTGCGGAGAGCAGCGAGCGGGACAAATTTAAGAAGGAGATGGACGCCACGGCAAGCCAAGGAAAAGTCAGGCATGTTCTCTACAACAGGAAGGGAAAGAGGAAATCAAATTAACTAAAGAAGAAGGAGCAAAAATGCTCCGATTAAATCCTACCGGGTAGAGAGCAAAGGAAATGAACAGATGAAGAGACAACACGAGTAAAAATGTCGATTAGAAGGCCGCTTGTACAGAATGTGAAGAAAGGAAAAGAGATATGAGCACCATATTTCGAAGAAGATAGATGGGAGTGGGAAACAAATTACCTCCAGGAAAAGGGAACGGGTGATTAGAGCAAAACCAGATGAGGGAAAGAACGTTGCTGGGAGAAGGGCTCTGGCGAGGCCAAGAAAAAGACCTTCGGAGGCTGGAAGAGGAAAAAACGAAGGGACCGGAGAGAAGGCGAAAAGTACTAAGACCCATCGAGGAAGTTTGGGGTGAGAACAGGGGGTGGGGAGCAGCCGAAGAAGCGAGAAGTCGGGAAGGTTTGAGCAAGGGCGGAAGGGCGGCGGAGGGCGGGCATGGCCGGAAGTGTCGACGCCGCCGCCTCTGCCGCTCCTACCACCTTCGCCCCGCCCACTAGGCTCCGCGTCTCCGACGGGCTGTCGTCGATATTTAACGTCGACCGTGGTTCCTTTTGCCGGTGACCGAATATCGCCTGACATTTATTTCTTGCGGTAGCCGTCGGTGAAAATGGAAATTTTATGCGACTTTGCGAGGGCTCTCTCAGACTCCGTGGCACGACTGCGACCTTCAGTAAATTACAATGAAATATTGCTCCGAAAACTTCAGCGATTTCGGCGACAGTTTTCATCACGTACTGTGTTGTCCGGAGGCACGATGGATGAAGAATTGCCACTGTGACGTGTTCCACGTGGGTTTGAAATAATTTCTCCAAAGATTAAAATGGGCGAAAGTTTATTAGACACGATTTTCAAGCCGTGTTGATATGGCAGTTCATAGGATTGTAAATCGTTCAACGTCAGAAGCTTTGCCACAGACCTTGGAATAAAACTCGCAAATCGATTTAAAATTTCTGGAGATGATAAGACACCATTTTTCATTTTAAATGAACACTTGATAAAAAAACTCTCCGTTTTCTGTAATGAAAATAAATTATTTATCAATATCGAATAATATGATAGATATTTAGAAACAACTCAAAATTTTATGTGAATTACAGCAAATGTATAGTAATGAATGAAGTTATACATTATTTTTCATCTAAAACGTTTTTCATTTTCTCATACTGATCCTGCATTGTAAGATATCAAGTAAAGAGGTCTTGTAACACTAATATCGTTTAGATTTTTGCAACCGTATTACGAGAGCCCCTTCTTTTAATGTTGGCCGGAGTTGTTTGCCGAATTGCTTAACTACTCTCTGAGAAGTCCCGGATGTTAAGCAACTCGAGACAGATTGTGACGTGACGTTACGAGACAAATAACAAAACTTAAAGGAGGATTACTGCAGGTATATATATATATATATATATATATATATATATATATATATATATATATATATATATATATATATATATCCCAATCGCCCCTTATTATACCTGCCACGTGGGCGGCAGCATGGGTCCACCGTCCGTTGGGTCGTCGTACAAAGTATTGAAAATTTATCTTGATTTCCTAAAAATGGGAAATGGGGACTAAGTGCGGGATGCGTGTTTGCGTTGCCCCCACGCTGTTCCACTGAAAAGAAACTCAAGTGCATTTGGGAAAATAAATAAACATTTTTAATAATTGACTTTTGTAATACATTAGCATCTATTGCTCTCATGATCTGTTATCAACATAAACGTAATACATCTGTGGCATCAGTCCTATAGTGAGCAATGCGGAAGGGCTTCCCCGGCCTCCAAAAGCAAGAAAGCAAAATAAAAAAACACATGGAGATAATGTTTGCTAAAATAATAGTTCAAAAACTTTTCTATCTAACACATAATTTTAGCGACATGAGCTACACCGCGACCAAAAGCTCCCATATACTTCACACGAAACATAAGAAATCTCTTTCTAACAAAAATAAATGAGGCCCTTTAATATCTCGCTACATATTTCGCCATGAAGGCACATGGAAATAATTTGTTTCCTTCTTAAGTGCATATCAATTTCCAGCTATTCCCAATATGCATAATTTACTTTTACAAAATTACAAAAGAACACTTTCCAATAGTCTATGCCAATCGTCTTTTGTTCCACATCACGTTGCGTACGGATGAACGGATTTTCAACTTTTTCACGCAACAGGGAACAAGTTTACTTTCACACAGTTCACTTTCGAATCAACATTGATTGTGTTACACCACTTTAAATACGCATTCAATGGGTCTGTCTTCTCGCCTATTTAGCAGAACGTGAAAACTCAGTATTGCTTGAAAGAAATTATCACAACTGGGAAAAATGAGAAGTTAAGGTCATCTTAAGTAATGATCAGGACACTGGATTCAATTAACACGATAAATGAAACTGTTTGAATAAATTAATACACAGATCCAGTGTACAATCTCATACGATGTCAGTTTCAGAACATTTGTTACACAGTAAATGCTTTGATCACCATATTTCTCCATACCATCAATGCAAAACACAGCTTCACTGAAAAACTGTAACAGTTATATGCACCCTAATATGGATCTGAGCTTGGGATTCGTCTCAGAACCTGTTTTAATACTGTTTAATGTTACAACAATGTACTATTTTCCCAACAATTAATTAATGCCCACATTCAATTAATGCCCCACATAAAGAGATTTCTCGTCTCATTTAGATGCGTCGGCTGCCGCTCTCTACTGTCGGAAAACTCGTCGACCTCTTCTGCTCGCCGTCCCTCGCTCAAACGTAGCCGATATCAGCGCGCTCGTTCGTCCTTCCTCCACAATCCAAGCACAAGAAAAGCCTCCACCCAGCGCGCGCTTTTCAAACGTGCGGTCCGGGATGAGTGCAGGTGATGACGGTTCACATGCGTCTCGATAAAATGCACTCACGGGCGTTACCTCCGATGTCCGACAGTTCACTGCCGATCTGCCGTCAGACCTGTCGAGTTGATTTAATTCAATTTGCCTTAGATAAATAATTAATAATTAGTCAAAAACAGTAAAAAACTGTATGTGACGTATGGGAGAGAAAAATCATCTGCGCACGCTTTCTTGAGTTTCAGAATTCCTTCCCAATAATTTAACTATTAATAGTTGAAAGATAAAAAACATAGTAATAGTAATAATAATAATAATAATAATAATAATAATAATAATAATAATAATAATAATAATAATAATAATAATAATAATAATAATAATAATAATAAATTTAAAAAGCGAGAGATTAACATTTCAAAAACTAGATAGATCCTTTGTAGACTAATACCAGGACTGCACGTTAGGGAGCACACAGAGGAGGTTTACGACGAAGAAAAATATTGTGGATCTGAGATACAAAATCATATATTCTTTAACCATAAGTAAACACATACAAAGAAAAACTGAACTAATGCCAATAATACCTCTATCTGGCTTCAACTAAATTAAATTTACACAAATAACTATTTCATGAGCTCATGGTAGTTTACAATAAACATTAAGGTTAAACACTTCACTCAATAATGTCGGCAATATCATGCACACAAGTATTGCAAGCAATATTCTTTATGATTTCATTACAAATCCAACGTTTTCTTTTTGTTCCTCACGAAATTCAATTTCATTGAATGTTCAATTAAATCAGTTCTTTGATTTTTGACCCAATTTGGATAGTAGCCATTTAATTATGCAAGCTTTTAAATATCACTGTCTTTTTTCACAAGGGTACTCACGCTTCTGCAACACGGAAGGGGTGAATGTACTCTGCGGGACTGCCTGGGCATAGCTACCGCGTAACCCCGAAGCGGGCGGGCGGCAGGTATGCGCCGACTCGGCGCGGCCGCGGCACCGACTCGCTGACAGTTGACCCTTCCGTAGACCGTCGCGGCCTTGGCTGCGGAACCTTCCTCCCAAACAACTAAATGCGGTGCCGGTCGGCTGGATCCAACGTTGAGATCCCCACTTCTCGGCTGCAAACGCTCGCACTTCGTTTCTTCTGTCTCGCCTTTTTCTTCAAAGCACGTCGATCGAAAAGTGCATGTTCTTGAATTTTCATCGCTGTTATTGAAGTGTATTGGGAAGTGCTAGCGCTGGATTGTACTCTCGTGAGTTTACAACACGAATCAATTTAAAATTGTCCCAATGTTGGATTATAGTTCCACTGGTGATGGCACACGTTGCACTATTTCTTCGTACCAGTACTTCTTCACACGCAACCTCCACCCGCTCGCAACACAATTCTCTGCAATTCGACCACGACACATGACGTAGTTCATGCACATATACTATTTAAGGTCATGAAACGGTAGTTTATTTCCACCTCCTTAAATGCCAGGACTCGTGCAAGGATTATTCCCTCTTGCTCAGCCGGCGTAATGGTTGAAAATAATAGTTTGTTAAAAGGAAGGATAGCTCACTATAAAACACTCCGTAGTGATCGACTACTCCTTCCACAAAATTTAAAAGACAGCAGTCTCGACTACTCTCCTTAAGAAATTTTTGAGAGCTCTCCTCTTCCAACAGAAAAAATATATCCCTGCCGCGGGTTACCTCTGTTTTTCCTCGGGAGTCAATGGCAAGATTAAGTTCCTACTCTTATCTTGCGAATTTGTTATTGGCCATCGTGGGTTGCGCTCTACTTGACCGATGCCGACGTCAGGCGATGACGTCGCCAACGCGCCACGTTTAACTTGGCGGACTGCCTGAACCAACGCTTCGATTCGCCGTTTCGGGTTTGGTTCGTGGGCGGGGCATATGTTCGGCTACGTCTCAATATATTGTAACCGCTCATAAGTCGGTTACATTGTTTAAATAGCGCGCGACAATGTTAAACTACGACCAAAGCAGTAATAGTACCGCTGAACTACAAGGGGGTGCGCCAGCAAGAAAGGATATTCTGTATCAGATTCTGAGTAAAAGTTCTGAACGCACTCACGTAGTAGAAATCAACATCCAATCAGGAATCGCCTTGAAGAATTTCTGACGGCGCGATCAGCACCGCAGGGAAAAACGTTCTTTTCTGCTGTGAACCTTCGGACGGAACGGACCTGTACTGTCTTGCGGTGTGCGATCTGATACTGAACGAGAGGAGATCCAACAAATTATAACCACGCTCTGCTACCATCTTTTTTTTTTATTGCAAGTTATATTTCGCTTGGACATTCCAAGTAAGGAATAACGTATATTCGTTGGAGACCGCTGTGTTACTTCGCGAGGTCGGCGTGCAACAAATCGACGAGGGACGGTTTTTCAGGACGCAAGAGGCTAATTCGACCTTGGACGGGACCATCACCGTCGTCTGGAGTGGCAGGAACGTGTCATCGCGGCGACGTCGTGAGTCAAAAAGACCAGATTTTAAAAACTTCGACAAAAATCCCTTTTAAAAGAGCAGTTGAGAGGAGGGGAAATCACGCATAAGAATATATAGAATTCACCTCACGCTCAGAGATAGTCAGGCATTTAAATTATCGGCTATTAAGCGTAACTTTTCAGTATTTTTCCATCGTAACGAGAATTCAGATAAATTGTTCATACAAAAAGGTGTAAAATATATTCTTTTAATTCTTTTGTTTAACTACTATATTTGTTCTTCTAATGAATATTCTTTTCTGCAATTCATGATTTAAATTGTTTTTAATTAAATAGTAAAAAGGTTAATAAGTTGCGTGACAGTAAAACCGCTTATTATGGGATCTCATTCATTGTACCAGTTTATTTAAAAGGTATATGCAAAGTGTATATTGCACATGTAAATTTTCTTTCAGCAGTGTATGTGATTTGATGTTTTTTTTTGTGAATTGTATAAAGGTATTTCATTGTGTTTGTGTAAAAGTGAAAGATTATATTGGGTCATTCAAAGTATTTTACAAATAGAAAAGGTACAACTGCAGTTGATTAATATTTAGGAAATTGCTGAACACTACAGCAAGTAATATGAATTTCTAGGTAATGTGTAAATTCTTAACGAAATTGTATCAGAAGATTTGGTAGAATATATCAAAACTTTGTTAAAGTTAAAAGTTAACTTGCCTGTATTTATTTTAATATTCAAAAGCAGGATAAAAGACGAACCCACTCCTGTAGGACGATTAGGACATAAGAAAATCTTCCTAAATTTTGATGTGACAGTAATTTACCAGGTCAAAGGTCAAGTAGTAACATTAAATTATTAGAGTGATCCGCTCATTTGTATCCCATAGTAGGGAGCGGTTACATATTTGGTGAATACGCGAGGTTTGAAATTGATATAACCTCGTCATATAGTATTCCTAAAATAAGTGAAAGGTCACAATATATGGACCAGATTTTGGTTCACTACAACGAATGTTTGATAAAAAAGGGGACAGTCCGTGTTCTTTCTCGTGAATGGGCTCATATGGGGTTGCACAAACATGGGAAAATACATTGCAAACCAGTAACACTTCATTGCAATTTATTTTCAACGAAACAAAATTGAAAGAAAGGAAATGCAACATTCATTAGTCATTCATGCAAGTTGAAATACTAAAGTTATTGCTAATAGAAATAAGAATTCTCATACATTATTACGGCCTGTAACTAGTTAGACTTTCTTAAGACTATGTAGGAGCTCCCTTTTCTGTTTAGGTTGCCTTCCATATAAACAAAATAGTCTAGCCTAATAAATTATTTACAAACATGAAATACATAGTTTTTCTTTTTACAGACATAACTTCCCCCTCTTTACAACAGGTGTTCACTCCGGGGCTTGACCCCCCTTACGTTGAAAATAATGCCAATATTCCCCCCCCCCCCCGTCTCAAATTCTATCACCTTCCCTTACCATTACCTGAACGTAACTGTATCGGGTAAGTAAAATACGCCCGGAAGCGTCTTACTATTTCACGAAACTTGTCACCGACGCAACACGGTACCGCTGCCACCGGTGTTGGGCAAGGAGCCGGAATGACCTTGAAACGCGACGTCCCCCCTCGCCGGCGCGTCTCTGGCTATGCGGCGCATAGAACGTCGACTGCGGAACTCTTTCCTTCGGGGTGACACTCGCCTTGCTGCGTGAACTATTAATTTCTTTCTTCAGCCCGCTAGATAGCCTGGCGTTGACAACGCACCATTTATTCTCACTCCGATGGTTCAGATCCCGTACATTAGTTGGTAGCTCACTATACTACTGGGTTACCGTTCGCTTATCTACTCACCATACGCCTGTTGTACATCATCTACGAAAATATTAGTTTGTCACTCCACAGGTCTTTGGTTTGTTGATGTAGTCTGGATATTGTTAAACACCTACGTCACACAACGCTCACCAAATCTCTCTCTCATCACTGCCTCTCTTTTTCACTTATTTTGTAGTTCTTTCTTTACTCCATACCTACCATTTCACTTCATTACAGTCTTACTATATTCACTCACGTCTAAGGAAGACTCAAATGCTGCATTCAGGATTCCGGAAAGTTTTGTTGTTTTGTCACGCAAATACTATTCTGTCATTTTGAAAATGTGACAACATATTCTATAATAAATTCTCAGTAAATAATACAAAAAATAAATGAACAATATCTTATTAATCATAAGAATCAGAAGAAATGAATGCTCCAAGGAATTGGTAGAAGTGCGCTATCATTACTCCAGCGGCAAATTTTATAACTTTTTATACTCCAGACCTCCGCCCTGTCTTCTACTCGCAGTACGTGGCCTTTGAGCGTTTTCGGAAAGTAGGCAAAACCATTCACGAGACATTTTTCTTTAGTTTCTAAGCCGAGAACAGGCAAGGTCGAATGGAAAAGTGCCACTTCAGTAGACAAATCTGTTAAAAACCCATCAATTTCAGAAAACCAGTTTGCTTAAATATGAAGATATACACATATTTGAAATCGTCTTTTTAAGCCCATTACGATAAGCTAAAATTGAGCAAGGATTCAATTAAAGAAAAAACAAAGTTTATCTTATATCTTGGTAGTAAAAAATAGTACAATGACGAAATATTCTGTACTGAAGTAGCCCCCGTTTAGGCAATCGAATTTCCAAACAGCATCTTCGTACTTCACGGTTGAGGTGATACAAGGTGTGTTATTTCTTAGTTGTTCTATATATATGTACTATATATATAGGATGTTCGCACACTTCTTAAAGTAGAAATTTTAAGCTTTAATTTTTTCTAAATTGAAAATATTTGGATAAAATATTTTAGAGATATAGCCATTTGAAAAGTATTTATTTCTATAGTTTTTTCTAAAAACTGACCATATTTGTACAAATGTGGCCCTGTTTGGGCACTGTGTGTGTTTTTTTGTTACAACTCATACTTTCTCGCATTATTTGTTACTTTTGTGATTTTCCAAAACTCAGGGTGCAAGGAAAATGAAGCCTCACAATTTTTATCAGCGTAATTTCTCTGTTCTTAAAGAAAAAAATTGGGGGAAAAGCTTTTTGAGAAAATTCTTTTTTAAATTGCTTTCTTTTCAAGCACGAAAATTCGAAAATGACTCATATTTTCGAAAAATTGTGCATGACCTTATTTCATGATCTCTCTTTTAGGAACAGATTTCATTAAGAAAAGTGTCTCGCTTCAATACTGTAGTTGAAGGTAGACGCCGAAAACAATTTACATTTTTGCGGTTATAGAAAATTCAGAGATTTCAATTAAAGTGAGAGCAGCGCCATTTTTAAGCGTTATTTGCTATATCCTAGAAAAAAATTGATTCAAATATTAGGGGGATTTTTTTAACAAAGTTTTCAAAATGTTGAGACTTTATGTAAAGAACCAACAAACCTCAAAATATCCATTTCAAATTCACAGGGAATTGAGTTCAACATATCGATCGGGGAATCAATTTTGGAAGAAATCGTCTGAACCTAGAGGTCTTCCAATTATCCACCAAATGTCACTTTTCCGTCTTTAACATTTTTAATCAAGAAATGTTTTTCATAACATAATGTTCAGCATAACTTTAGACAGCGTGGTATTCATTACTTCCAAAACCCTTTCCCCCTGAATCCTTTAAAGAAATCATTATAAATGTAATGGAATTATACTAATAACTAGCTCTATTTTTATAGTCTGATAAGTTCTGTGTTGACGTCTTTGCGTATTGGGTTCTTCTCAAAACGTATAATAGAAACAGTAACTCAGAAACGATAAGGCACGACAAAGAACTTTGTATGCAAATGTATGCAGAAAATTCAAGAAGTGAAAAGGAAGCCAACATTCTACACGACTGCAGAGGAAAGTCTGGTGAATTCTGAATAATTGTGTTGATTCAACACTGTTTTGCCGCTAATCGACAAGGAAATCCAGGAATCTGTGTTGATACTAAACGTTAAAACATTTTTTATCTGATTTAAGATTTTCTGTAAGGAAGCTGCAATATCGATGGTGTATTACATATCAATAAACGTCCTTCTCCGCTCGATTTTTCAAGTTCAGCAATGTAAAAGGGGGATGTATTATTTGGCTTACATTTCATCTGATGCAAATCAAATTCGTGACGTATTCTTGCTGATAAGATGTTCGAGAATCCTCAAGTACGGAAAGTTAAATAAAATGGTTATTTAAAAAGTAGCAATACTTTTTATTAATTTTTAAACTGACAAGCTGCACCTTTTTCTGACGTCTACAAAATAGAAGTGATCTAAAATATTATTCAGTAATGTTTCTAAATTGTGCGCTGGTATCGTTTCATAGTGCAGTGATGCTGAAGTGAAAAAGTTCTATTCAAGTACCTCAAATTACAATCAAAACCAAAGCCGACAGCGATACACATGACACAAGATAACAAAGCCACAGAAGCAACCTTCATTGAGAATGTTGTTGAGCAAAGCAGGAAGAAAGATGAACTGGGAGTAACTTGGAGTGCCTTAGGCTCTAGTCTACTGAAAGGGGAGGGTTACTGCAGCGGCCACCGCTGGCACGCTGGCCCCAATTCTTGTATCTGAGCAGCGCTGCCGTCGTGCACACGCGATCTTGGTGGATGTCCAGCAGATGGGACAACGAGAACAGTTTCCGAAACTCTCGAGCCATCCCAACTGCTTGGCTCTCTGCCCCAACGAACATTGTACCACAACGCATAAGACGGACTCTACAAATCGAAGAGACGTGGAAGTAGATCGCACAATATCCAGAAGTGCCTTTACACTAGGATATACAACCTTAATTTCGTCAGAAATCGAGGTCCCTTTTATGGAGAACCAACAAGGAGGTGTTAAAGTTGGACCGGAGAAGCGAATGTAGAAAACAGTGTTCTGGCTGTAACGCGAAGAAAAGGAACCTCGTGACTCTGAATCTAGAGGGTACAGGGATTCCACCTTCTGAGGAGACTGGGCTGCGTTGAAGGCTGCGTCGAATCGGCATCGCGGCATTGCGGCATTGCTTGTGCATGTGCGCATGCGCAAGGTGAACTGTAGGGGTTTGCCTTAAAGATACTCACACTAAGGAATGGGGAATTTCATTGTTAAAAACTATTGGGGACATAGTTTATATTTTACTACATTCTTGTATTTGTTTTTGCTGCCTTTCTAATAACTAATAATTTGTTAGTCAAATATTTGAATAAGAACACAAGATCCCTCAGAATCAATGTTACAAATGTCTCGGTCATGTTGAGAAATCGAAAATACACAAATTTTGCAAATGAACATGTAGTGAGAAATTTCTTGCAACGAAGTTTTATATATAAACATTATGTTACGTACGTTATGCATATGGAATTTGTTCATTTTAGGCAACCCGCTAGACACAATGTTGTGGAGGTGCATGAAATCTCCTTGACTGCATCATATCGTGACTATCAAACATCTGTGCATACGAAGATACCTAAAAATGAGATACACACATGTATAAATGCAAGTATCTCCGTTATTTGAAATTTCCCACTGCATATTAATTGGCAAAAGTGATCATTTTCTACCTCTCGCCATGCTCCAGAAGATTGTAACATTTATTCCGAGACACCCAGAAATATAGGAAGATATGCCTACCTATTTTTTCTTGAGTTTTTGCTGAGCAGTTTGCAGATGAAGAGAGAAGAAAATCTAACAGCCAGATAATGAAAACTTTCTGGAGGCAAATATATAAATTTTGAGGAAGAAGATTTTTTGTGAGAGATTTTCGTTGCATCTACGGAATTTCAATCCATCTCAAGGTTCCGTCTGTTCATTCCACTCACTCTTCTACCACGCTGGGCATTGCATAATTAACGGGTTTGTTATGACAGTAGTTCCCCAGTCCAGCCCGTTGAGTAGAAACTGCGAGAGATTATCGAAAAAAGCTTTACGGTCTAATGAAAGCGTAGATTACATGATGAAAAATAAAATTTCGAGAGGAAAGCGACTTAAAATAGCTCTTAAAAGAAACTGGCCTCATCAGCTCGTTTCCGGTGGAAATCTTAAAAAAAGAGATCTGTTTTCTGAACTGTAGAATAATATTCTCCTAAACGCTCAAATACGCTCTCAAGATAAGAAAACAAAATGTCGGTCCCTATCTGCTCCGTTATATAATTGAAAATATTTCCTTTATCCTTACTGAAATTGTTGAATAAGATTGTTAGTTTTAACTGTCCTGTTTTTAGTCCTTTACTGTATACGAGGGAAAAATTACAGAAAAAATGGGACCATTCTTCAGAAAATAATTGTTTCAATATTGCTTATATTTTACCCAAAATTACGAAAAAACTACTCAGATTTTCACAAAATTGTACTACAAGACCTTGTTTTAAGATAAATCTTTTAGACACAGATTTTATTTAGGAAAATAATATCTATTTTTAATATCGTAGTTGTAGGGAGACGCTGAAAACATTTTAAACTTCTGCAATCTTCGAAAATTCAGAGATTTCAATGAAAATGACACATGTGCTATTTTTATGCGATTTTTTATGTTATCCAACGATAAAATTACATAAAAACTTTGGAGCTATTTTTGAGAATTAAAAAAAAAGTTAAGGCTTAATGAAAAGTAGACAAAGACACAATACCGTGTAAAATCCACAGGGCCACTTCTTCAGTTAGATGATCGGGGTATATCAATTTTGGAGAAAATCGTCTGAATGGTGTAGGCGCCAGTGTTGACTACTGATGGACGGAGATAGACGTTTTGCCATTAATCGATATCAAAACCTTCAAATATGGGTTTTTACTACACATGTTTGAGGTGGTAATTTACTGCGTGTACTACAAGCAATTTTTCCACGTTTCTGTACCAAGGTTGCACAATACAAATATTTCTGTGGAAAAATCACCAATTTTTGCGCCGCATTACTATACTTTCTCTTTACTACGTTAATGTTATGAGGCGAAAAAGTAAAAATGAGTTTGCTCCAAACTGTCTATTATGGCAGCCTTGCACAATTGGGATATATTTGTATCGTGGTTCTCTTTATCGTTCCGTTCAGGCTCTGAAAATATTGATAATGGCAACAAGGAACTTCATAAAACACTTAGTAGTACTTTCTGGAAGATTCTGGGAAGCTAAAATAATAATTTTTAAATTATTTCTGTTTTTAATAATGTGTTTCGATTTACGTATTGTAAGTATTAACATTGGCGTTTGTGGTTTATATATTGTAAGTGTTAACATTGGTAAAAAACAATGATACCGTTTTGCCGTGACATGTCGACGCGACACTACCGTTGGTAACTACACCACTAATCCCCCTCAAAATTACACAAGATATGGGTTAGAGTACACGATGTTAAACACGCCGCCGGCATTCTCATCCTGTCCAGAGAGACCCCCCCCCCAGCCCCCAATTCCCAAGAAAGGAAACCCTCCTCCGACGCTCGGTTATTAAGGGTTATTTAGCGTTCTTCTTTCCATCGTACGAAATAGACTTCCCGGAATATCTGCAAAGAAAACCCACACCAGTGGAATATGAGTGCTTCGCAAAGCACTCTTCGACGAGCCAGTCAAGCTGCAAGAAAACTCTCGGAGGCGGAGGAAAGCGCCCGGGAGGGGGCCGAGGCGGGGGGCGGGGGGCGGGAGGGGGAGGGGGCAGTGCGACGCGTTCCCAGCGCAGCGTCGATAGTCCGGGGCGCTTGTGCCCCCGGGAGCGGCGGTTGCGCGCCTGCTTATTTTGGCATCAATCCATTAAAGCCGCGCATCTTCGCCGGCCTTGGAGGGCGAGGGCTATGGCTTTAAAGAAGCCGCCTTTCGCCGCCCGGCGCGCGCCAGCGCCGCCTTCCATAAACTCCAACAATCTTCAATAATGAGGTGCAAAACGGTCATGTTCCCGAAGTGAACTGTGAACTACGCCGCGCTGTTTGAGGAACGGAGTGGTTGTAAATAGTGTTGGTAGAGCGGGAATTTTTTGGTAAATCGGATGATGGCCACAGAAATACCCCCCCCCAGTTGGTTTCATAAGAGAGTTTTTCTCGGGCAGATAAGAGGCAATTAACGTCTGTTATTATGTTCTTTCAACTATGTTCAATTACGTCCTTTCAGGTCTTATTAATGAACTTGTCTTCCTTTCTAGGTACCGGCGATGTAATTATATCCGCATTAATTTGAGCAAAACTGAAGTATATTTGCTATTTAAACATAGCTTACACATGGAAATTAAATGTGAAGGAACAAAGCGATAAGATGATCATGCAGATGGATTTAGCGACATGTTGCCATGGAAGGGGCGATATCCTCTTCTGCATTTTATATTTGTTTTCTCTATTCTATTATTTCCTGATGGATCCCAAATATTTTTTCTTTAACTAAACCGTTGGTAATCGAAGACTTTCCATACTATGTATTACACACACAAATAGACAAGTTGAGTAAATATTACAATTTTATGGAATTTAATAATTTCTTGGTTTTGTCACAAGTTATTTCTACTTCGTATTTTATTAAGATTAATGCGTTCTTTGGAAATTTTAATTTCTTCAAATGTGTGCTGTGGATTTTTTTCCTTTTTGGAACATTATCACAAGGGTTGGCCTGGTATTGATTATCTATAACTGTCAGGTCGGGGACAAATTCTGACATTTTATTAATTACGCGCAGCGTCTGTCCAAAGAGAAGCTCGTAAGGAAAGGCCAGAGTTTCTGTTTTGTGACAGACACTACAGACGTGCTGATGTCTTCAACCCTTCAGAAAGTTTTCATATGACAAGGCGTTTTCGAACGTCAACGAAAGTCATAATTTTAAAAAAAACATTAAACCTCTTTAGCACACACTCATCAATTCTTGGTGTGAGTGACAGTCACAGAAAATTTCCAGAGCCATTGCTTCCCCGTTTTAATGGGAAATTTCACGCGGAAATATTAAAAGAGGCGTGAATCCTCATTTTAACCCTTCCTATTGTTTCGTGGAGGCATTTTATATCGCAGAAAATCTGGCGACCGTGTCGTAAAGTGTGAAGTCTCGCGAAGGGTGGGTGGCGGCATGGCCTGCAGGCACTGGGGGGCGGCGCGGCGTGGAGGCTCATCGGGGCGGGGCGGGGCGGGGCGGGGCGGGGCGGGGCGGGGGAAGGGCAAGCGGTGGCGCGGAGCGGGGCGCGGCGCGAGGCGCGGGGCGGGGTGGAGAGGGGTGGGGCGGGGCGGGGCGGCGCGGGCCGGGGTCGGGCAGAGCAGCGCGGGGCGGAGTCGAGCTGGGCGGGCGGGGTAGGGGGTGGAGCGGAGAAGGGTGTGTCACGCGCCGGGAGTGCGCGGTGCGCGGAGAAGGCGGGGCGGGACAGCGGGCGGGCGAGGGAGCGGCCAGCGGCGAGAGGGCAAGGGCCGACGAGGGTGTTAGGGAGGAGAAGAGGAGAGAGAAGGGAAGTGATGGCGGCGGGGTGGGCGGGATGGAGAGTCCCCGACGACCGGAGTAGCCGGGCGGTCAGAGGAGCGACGCTGGGGTGGTGAGGGTGAGGGCGAGGGCGATGGCAAGCGCAGCTGGGGCAGGGGATCTCGTGCACCCGCGAGCGCATCAGTGTCCAGAGAGCAGCGCCGGCGACTGGGGTGGAGAGAAGGGCACTGCTGCGGAAAATCTCATTGCCTTCCCCCACCCCGTCCCGTCCCGTCCCGCCCCGCCCCGGCGCACCCTGCCCGCCCCGCTCCCTTCGTAGTCGAAACACACGGCCAGCCACTCCGTGCCCCGCTCGCGATCTCCTCCGACTCTTCTTCCCGCTTCGCGGCCTCTCTTCTACTTCTTTACTTTCAACATCTATGTCTCTCCGCTTTTCTAATTCCCGCTTCCTTTCCCTATTTCTTTATACATTCTACGTTCCTCCTGTTTAGTTTTCCTTCTCGCGTTCATCCTCACCTTGGCTCCCCGCCCCTCTCTGCCCGGGCCGCTGCCCCGCCCTCGCAGCCTCTCCTTTTCGCCGGCGCTGCCTCGCTCGCGGCCGTGGTGTACTGTTTCCTTCGCCCGACAAACATTTCCGAGCGCTCCGCCACTCCCCCGTCCATCCCTCCACTACTCACCCCTCGCCGCCCCGCCTCCTGCTCTCCTCCTGCGTCTCCGGCCACCACCCAACCTCGCCGCCGCCCCCGCTACTTCCCACCCCCTCGCGGCGAGTCCCCGCGCCGCCGCCCGCCGCCCGCGCCAGCCAGTCAGAAATTCAAACGGAAACCGAAGAGGCGGCGGGGCGGCGGCCGCCTGTGGCGCGTGTGCGTGTGAGGGCGTTGATTTCATTAGTTTGTTTCGGCGACTTCCCGCAGAGCGTTCGGCCGGCACGAGGCAGCTCCGCGGCGGTGACGTGGGTAGGACTCGTGCCCTCATTCGCATGTGTGGAAGAAGCCAGAACAGGTCATACGAACCTTAAGAATATTAAAAAAGTTGTGGAAATTGCTGTATAAGTAGTAATACGTACTGAGCTGGTTTTCTAAAGAAAACTCTTATTTATGAAAACAGTACATTGGCGACAAGGCTATTCATTAATTTACTGCATATCAGAAAACAGTTCAGAAAATATACCACGTATGGAGTAGAAGCACAATCTTTGCACTTTTCTTGACCTCTGAAATCCACATTCTGGCTCTTTTGCTACACCAAGTTGAGTTATGAATAAAGACAGCAATGAGCGTTTCTGATAAATTTAGCAATAAAAAAGAAAAATTTACTAAATTTGTAAGAAATTATTTGCATCGGCAATTGAGCAGAAGATCTTGGTATATAGAATAAAACACTTTGAGGAAACGATAAACACTCTGCTCAGAATAAAACATTTATCTTCGAAGTGAGAATTTTTAAAATTCTTTTCTTATGTACCGACGATATTGGGAAACTAGGTTTTAACTCGTGTTCAATTCAAGGAAAATATGAAGTGAATTGTTGAGTGTCATTTATCAGAGGGTATGACTTCACAAATATAGTAATTACTCAGTAATGATAATAATTACTCAGTAGTGGAGGATTATTCCAGAGAAAGTGCCAAACGCCCAACATGGCTTAAAGAGACGCGTTGCGTCAATGACGTCGCAACAAATAAAAAAAAGGTTGGATTTTGACTAAAAATACAAATATTTGATACTAATTCGCAATTTCTCATTCTGTGAGTACCGACTGAATTCTCTCACTTACTGCGTCTCTGCTTCCAACACAGCAAACTTGCGATAGCAAGGCTCCAAGGAACACCCCGCCCGCCAATAAAAAATATCTATTGACGTGTTGCGGTATAGAGTTTTACTAGGATTTAGTTTAATTATTAAAAGTAACGTGCGTAAAAAAAGTTGTTGACAAAATTTGAAAACAAGAAATATTCGCGCCCTTGACATAATTTTTTTTGTATCGGCAAACGAGGACGAATTTTGTCTCGGATGTCTTACCATGCCCCACGGAAAGAATTCACTACCACGGAAACCTAGAGAACGATTATTTGATGTCACTGTTAACGAAATCGCTAACGACCCTACTAACGCTCCACAGAAGTCAAGGCAGCGTGTGCAAATCGTGAAGTTACATTTACATTCAGAAACAAAACAATGGACCATTCAAGTATATGGTCAATTATCAAGGGACACTGAAAGAAAACATGATCAATATGCGGGTTATGAACTCATAAATTGACGTTCATGTACCTTTTACAGAGATAGCTAATCACTTATTGGATAAAGAAAAAAATTTCATTCGCCTATGTTTAGAAAAAACTAAGAAAATATTACTGACCCTTACAATATTGTTCCTAGTTTTGTGATTCATTATTCATTTGTAGAACCGAGTTACCTCGCCTATATGGTGAGTCATTTCAATTCATTCCATAAATACTCTTGGGCCTATTCTCATTCGAAATTGGTATTCCTTCTTCCAATAAGGATTCTCTTGAGTATTTTATAATCTCTTGAGTATTTTACAAAGAAACTCAGGTTTAATGTTATTACTTCTGAAATGTTTAATGCATACATAATGTGAAACATTTAATTTCCGACAATCGTCTTAAAAGTAATTCGTTATTGTGATGTAATAAATAATTTTAATTAAACATATTGAAACATAACTACCAATCTTCTCCGACAAATTGGCCAGCATTCCCCCAGGGCCATTGAAAAAGTTATTATAAAACTCGTGATATTCAGATGGAATATATTTAATTATTTTTTTAATATCTTGCACCTTCTTGTGATTTACAGGTATTTTAGAATAGTATGACGCATTTCTTAGAGCACATGATTTACAGGTATTTTAGAATAGTATGACGCATTTCTTAGAGCACATGCTATTTCGTTTTCTGTAATGTATGGCGATGGCGACACACTCCATCTATCCATTCCGAAGATGCGACATATTCATCAATATTTCTTATTATCTTTTTTACTTTCTCGCATACTACGTATGTAGTATATATGAATTATTGTAAGGCACAACAGCACATGCTTTCTGGAATTATTTGTATATTTTGCAATTTTCGAAAATTCAGAAAGTTCAACGAAAATTATACTAGCGTCAATTTTAAGGTATCCTTATCTCCGTCCGAGGAGAAAATATAAAAACTTTGGAACTGTTTTTGAGTTCCTTAAAATAATTTGCATTAACATCAAGCAAAAATAACGCGAAAACTAGTCGTTCATTTTTCGAAAACTTGGACACAGCCTTACTTGACAGATTTCATTTAAGAACGAAATCTGAATCAACAATAGTTAGAGTTTGCAATGTTAATTTTATGCACTTCAACGGTAGTTGTAGGAAGATGCCGTAAAAAGCTTGAACATTCGCAATTTTCAAAAATATAGGTTTCAACGAACATTAGACCTGGAAGTTGGAGAAAATTGTCTGAACAGTTTAACGTTGGCCATAGGCACAGACGGACGAACGGACAGACAGACAGACATTTGGTCTTCAAAACTTCGGTATCAAGGGCTCATAAAATGTGGATTCAGACTACCTAACGTGTTAGAAGTAATATACTTCATACAGAAACAAGATTTATACACTTTTTCGATACCAGGACCCCACAATGCATTTTTTTTAATTGGCCATTTCTGCCGTTGCCTACCGCAACTCCTTAGTACATTAAGTAGTACGTTTGCGGCAAAATATCTTCCATCCGTCTGTAAACAACACTAGAGGCTAAACCATTGGCAAGATTTTTACGAAAATGGTTATTTCTATATCTAACTGAACTGTTGTCGCGGCTCCTTGCACATGAAAGGAATATTTTGATTTTTTGGGGGTACTTTACACGATTCCTAAAGGACATTTTCAAAATATTCAAATAATGCAAGAAATTGTGTGCTACTGGAGCATCCCTAGTATTTTGGTTCATTTGTTCATTTTCAGATTCCGTTTCCTTTATGATGCAAAAAACGATGACAGACATGAAAACTTATAACGACACTCATACCAAAATGATCAATGGGCCCCAGAAAAATTGTAATACTCAACTCATTTTATAAAAGTGGACTTTCTTCTTTTTTCTAATCAGCTATTCAATTAATGTATAGATTTTAATTGTTTAATGTTGGCTGGCGATGTGTCGTAAAATAAAGAACTAGTATTATATACGAAGTTCCTGTAGTGAACTGTTGATTCTGAAAATTGATGTATAACTCATTCGTGGTGTATTATAATTACATATGCACAATAACTTATAAATACTATTACTAATATAATTCGGTATATAATTACATGAATTTTTTACACATAATTTGATCAAAATATGTTTAAACTTTAAACCCACTTTAAAAAACGCTAGTTTTGACAAAACCAGTGCTTCGTAAGTGAAAAGGCAAGGCACTGCCTTTAAATAAGACACTTCTAACAGTTAGACACTACTATACTCTCTGAAAGTTGAGATTAAAATAACCTCCCGCTGGATGCTCATACCCTGTTTCCAACGTCCGTCTGTCTCCATTATACATTTATTTTCAAACTAATTGGGTTATGAATTTAAATTCATTTATGCTCTCGGCTAAAATGGAAGCAAGCACAAAATATTGAATGGGACATTTAGCCTAAATTAAATAGCAAAGGAAATGCGTATTTAATAATTTTCTTGGAGCACCACAATTACTGATTATATCTATCATGTTCTTCCCCACATGTGTATAATTACAGAAAGATACTATATTATTAACGAAAGCGAGCCAATAAAACTTCTGACATGTGAAGATAACATGAGTCAAATCGTAAAGTGTCAGACGCGCTCTGCATACTTCATAACTCTATACGAACAAAGAGCTCACACATCACAGCCCCTTCATGATGCAAACAGTATAAGCTGACAATGTTCGGTTGTATATAAAAAGAAATGATTTGGAAACAATGTCACCGGGAATACCTGATTAGGGAAAAATTTTGAAAATATCTCTGTAAAAAACAAACAAAAAAACCAATAGGGAAAAATGTTCGAGAACCATCTTTATCATTAAGGTCACTCTTCTGTCTGAAACCGGGAGCGATAGCTCAGTGCATCAACTGATGTCACTGCAGCACCTCTGACCGGGAGGTCCTAGGTTCGAGTCCTGAAGGCGGTAGGATTTTCGACACTAGCTTTTCAGCTTGGTCGAATTCCGTCACTGTCTGGAGGAGAATTCTAGCGTCCGGCTGCTCCGATCGGTAGTTTTCCGTGGTTTCTTCGATCAAAACCAGGCGAATGCCGGAGCAGTACCCTACCAAACGGGCCACTGACCGCGCGCGACCTGTCCTTCCTCTTTCTTGTCCTATCCTCTCCCCTTGCATACACACACACTTACACTAACATGCACTACACTACCACATATTTCGGGAGCTTAGAGCTTGTCCCGGCTGGGGCGGTGCCCTGGTGGTTGGAGAATCCTGGTTAAGGGGAAACCCCACTAACCGACGGTAGGTCGGCGCCGGATCTCGCCATCCAGCGGGGGAAGATCACCGCCATCTCCCGAGAAAAAAACATGCTCTACACTAACGGGACTAATGACCGAAGCAGTTGACGCGCCAGGAAACACGAAAAATCAATCAATCAATCCTGTCTGAAGTGAGAGGATTCATCAACCATGCGTAGCAACGTTTTCAAATTAACGGGCTAAAGACACACACTTATCGATTTGGTACTTAATGGAAGTGAAAATCAAGTGAAATGACGAAATTATATGCGCATTTGTTTTCAACCAATAAGAGCACGGAAGCCTATAGACCTGAAAATTAACTCCGGGAACATTGGCTAGAGTATTTTAGAGCCAGTGGAATAGTAGTTCAATAGTACAGTAGTTCTGAGCCATATGGACAATGGAAGTATGACATAAGAAAACGTGAGATTTCTAAATCATACAAGCAACCCTACGAATCGCGTTTCATTCAACATATGTATATGTTAATGCTTTCTAATAAGAACTAGTTGTCGCGAATTGTGTCAAACATTTCATTTACTATTAATATGTGTAATTAATGTGCATAAAAAGTACAAGGAAATATCACGGTAGTAAATTTACACCACGTGCACATGATAAAGGATATATATTACGAGATATGGTTTCCTCTGTAATTTACAGTTTTATGTAATTCGATAATTTTATTATTTTATGATATGACTAATTGTATCTTCTATTAAAATATGAAATCCATTTATTATAAAGATTTACGTTGAGAATTTCCAATCGTGTAATGAAACATCCGACGTGGAACAGATGAGGAATTGGATTATTTGGTGTGGGGAAGAAGCAATCCACGAGGAGGCGGAATGACAAGATTTGCAAGAGGTTGGATGGCGACGGACCGCAGTGGAATGTGTTGAAAGTAAGTAACGTGTTTCACAAGGAGACTAAGCTTCACGTTTGCTATATTCCAAGTAAGGTTTGTCTTCTCTCTTGTTAGTTACTGTGCTTCTAACGTGCGAATTTGTGGTTGCAGTGGTTAATAAACAGTGGCAAAGGGTTTTCATTCTCAGTTGGACAGTTCCGGTTTATTGCGTTAAAAAATCAGTATGTACAATATTTTCCCTTTTGAACAGGTTTCACAGTAGTTAATTAATGACTTTTTTATTTTCGTTTAAGAACTTTGTGCTGCTAGTGAAAATTCATTTTCGTGATGTTTGCTTCCAAGATTTGTAAAATGGCATCAACTTCTTCTGGATCTTCAATACACAAGTTAAGAAAATATTTCTATCTCTCTCGTTGGCTTCATTTCCAATCAAACCGTCGGAGCCAAACCACCTTAAGTGAGGCAAGTTTTAAGTGTTTTTCCATAAAGTAAAAGTTGTAAATCTTACAACGAAGGATGGTGCAGCATTGGTAATTCAAGAGGTTTCCATTTTTTTGTAAAAAGCACGAATTCCTACAAGAAGAACTGGCCACTGCCTTGATCAGTTTCTCAAACTTTATGATGTGTGGAAAGACTAAAATATTTGACTAGACCTACACGCAAGGTAGAAGAAAAAAGAGATATTTCTGGAAAATATAGACGGTCTCTTTAACATAGCTCCTTCAAATACTTTGCTATAGATGAAAAATAAAGAAGATAACAATTTTTGAACGCTTCAGCGCCGGAAAGGGCGGCCTGGTTACAAGCAGGTGTAGATCAGAAACTAAAATTCAAGGAAGAAAAAGCGCGGAAACGAACGGTAATGAAAATTAACAGGAAAAAATATGTTGTGGAGAAATGGAACAATAATTCTATTCATCAGATTGCTATGTCAGAAATTGATTCTATATCAAGTCGGCAAGGAAGCGACGGTGGTAAGGACAGTGAAAATTCATTTGAGATCGTTCAGAAAATATCAGCCAGAGCACCAACCGCAGCAGTAGTAAACATTTCAGAAAATCGAGCTAAATTGCAGTTTTTACTCCTCGTCTTTCCAAAGTTTTTGATAGATGCAAAGTCACTAATAGAAATAGAGTTTACATATTAATGGCTGCTGCGGAAGATTTTTGGGCATGAAACTAAAAACCTGGGAATAAATCGCACTTCTTTTCAACGACTTAGAAAAAATTAGAGAAGAGAGACACAGAAATTCAGCACATATTTATTCTAAAAGACTGCCTAGAATTAATTTTTCACTGGGATGGAAAAATACTCCGACATTCATAGATGTTGATGAGGTTGACAGACTGGCAGTAATAGTAACTTTTCAAGGCAAAGAGCAATTGCTTGGAGTCCCTGAAATGCCAACAACTTCAGAAACAGCGCAATCCATGGCTAGAGAAATGGGGTATAACCGACAAAATTGAGGCACTTTACTGTGACAAGACAAGAAGCAACACAGAGCGAGTAAATGTTGCCTGCACAAATCGAAATGTTATTTCGGAAATGTTGAATAAACTACTAGTTAACTTTGTAATATTTTTAAACAATTGCTGAGATTGAATGATTCACAAAAATTTAAGGAAAAATAAATTGATCTGGGGGGAGAATTTTTTACTGCTTCCAACATCAAGGCGCTTGGGGTCACCTAGAAACTGACCTATTTGGGCTAATCGATTTCTTGTCGACTAAAACCGGACCAGGGGGTGGGAACAGCAAATTTTTAACTTTCAGAAAATTGTCCTATAGCTAAGGGCCATCCTGGTGCAGATACAATGAAATATAGTATGTAGTGGTCGCCCGTGTGCCCTTAAAAGACCCGCCACAAGGGCGCAGCGGCGAGACGACGGCGCCCCCCTAAAATGCGGACGGTGCCCGAGAGAGACCGACACAGTCGGAGCCGGAACCGGCATCACGCGCCAGTCGGTACGCTGGGGCACGCCACCGGTCCGGCTAGTCGGCGGACCTTTAGCCCAGAGGGGGTATAAAACGGTCCCTTCCGGGAGCGACGAGTGTTGAGCGACGACGCCGACCTTTTCTTCTGGATACCTGTTAACTGAGTTTGTCCGTAGTATAGTATCTGTGTATTACATCGGTGAATAAAATTACATTTTATGAACTTGACCTTTTTTGGTTACAAGATAGATTACGTCTTTGTGATCGAAATCGGATTTCGTATATTCTGTACCGAGACTTATGAATGTTTTCCTGTCTATTTCTTTTGTCGTGGTATCTAACTGCGCACGTGCGCCAGATGATATAAGACGTGGAAGTTTCAGAACGGATTTGTAATGCTCATTTGGGATAATTTGGTAGGGACACATAGCTAATGTACAGGAACCGAAGTCATGAATACGAGAATCAGTGTGCTGGTAAAAACTGATGTAAAAATATGACAGTATTACAACGCGTGTATATTGTATGATTTCTGGAGAGAAGTAAAATCTATCAATCTATGGAAAGAGAAAAAAGATAAGTAAAATCATTTGAAACAGGCTATTGCATTGTGCAAGAAGGTTTCAATTACTCTGGGTCCTCTTCCTCATTCTTTGCGTGATACATGAAGTCCATTAGCTGGAGTACCTGAACAGCAGCTCAAGGGTGCGCGACATGACTCATTGTAAGTAGTTTCCTGCGTTTCTAATTTATTGCTCAGTCCTGTCCAACGACCTCAAAGTGTACTCAGCTACAGCCACCGCCAAACTACCTATTGCTGTTATTTATTGCTCGAGTTTCGAACGGAACGATTCTTACTCTTCTCGAATCCTCCTTTCGAAATCTCTTCATTATGTTCTTAGAGATTTTAGATTCTTCAATGCATACTTCTTTATGAGTTTTGCCTGGCTTAAGTTCTTGAATTTAGTGTACATATCAACTTGAATTCTCTCAGTTACCAATTTGCCTCTCACTAACTTGAATTTTGTACATTTGGCAAGACCAGATTTCATGCAAATATCGCTGAAGTCATTTACCACAAACATTTGAGGGGGAAGGAGAATATCTTTATTCCTAGCATACAATTTAAGAAATCTTCTTTGGTTTAATTTTCTTCAAAAAAAGTGAAACTGTGACACATGGGGAGACGTATAACCATCACTGCAAAACTTCATTAATCATCCACATAATCGACCATGTAAAACAAATATGTTACTAATTTTTCATCTCCTTATAGTACTCAAAACCAGCATGTGTTAATGGTCTAGAAAGTGGGATCGAACTAATAGAAAACAGGAAGGAAGCAAGGAATAGCGAGTGTCCTTGAAAATCCCTCTGTTAATCTCAATATTTCTCGTGTCTACCACTTCCTTGTCGCTGTGTAGTATAAGTAAGTAACCTGCTATTCCATGGCTTCGAGCTAACACTTAAAAACGCTATAGACCTAGGATGAAATAGCTCTCCAAGGTATTCAATATTCAATCGTATTCTGTGGTCAGGAGGTCTTAGGGTTTTAGTAGTAGGATTTTAGACACTACATAGGTGGCTAGACATATTGAATTCAGCCACTGTCTGGGGGAGAATTCTAACGGACGGCTGCTCTAATCGGTAGTTTTCCGTGACTTCTCCGATTGATGTCAGGCGAATGTTGGCCTAACAAACGGGCCACGTACCGAGCGCGACCTTTCTTTCCTCTTCCTTGCTCTTTCCTTACCCCTTACCTCAACCCAAGCTATGTTCAAATTATACTTTCATTACAACATACATGGTTAAGAAGCAATCTATGTTACTAATTTTCAATACGAGCAGGTGTAGAAAGAAAACACTGCAATCTCCGACCATGTGAGACGTGTACATGGTTTCAATATTTACTCAGAAACTCGAAAAAAAAAAAAATTAAAAATTCGATTTTAACTGAAATATGCAATTATTTTATGGTGATATCCCGTCCATTTTCATACTTGACGTACCGACTGAATTCACATACAGTGTGTCACTACTTACGACACAGCTGTCGTTGTGCCACAGCAAGGCTCTAAATGAGTGGACGCGCGCCATTTATTACAAATATTTGCAATTAACGTGTTGTGTAATGGAACAGCCCAGTTTTTTAAATTCTTGGTACGTAAACAACTATTGTACTGCGTATACACTAAATTATTTTATTGCAGAATTCGAAAAGACTGCCGAAATTATTTATTTATGAGAGTATTGAATTTGTAAGAGCCATGTGCGTGCTACGTTTTGGAAAATATATTGTGTGATTTAGTTTAGGAGCAATTTTGTTATTGCAAGTCATGGTTATTACAATATTGTTATTATTATTATTATTATTATTATTATTATTATCATCATCATCATCATCATCATCATCATCATCATCATCATTATACGTTTTCTTAGCTATTTTTGCTGGTAAAAATGCTCACCTTCCCCAGAGTTGTTTTGGGGACAGGTTCGGTCACAGAAGAAGAACTTCATCTTATATCTGGACTTAAGATAAAAATTTTCTTACGATATGGGCTGTTTGCAACAAAACTGCGCGCTGTCCCATGTTCAGAACGTTTTTGGGTAGTTTAAGTTTTGTTAAGTTTTTAAATAAGTTTTTACTGACCAGGCCTTCCGCTGATATCACGAGTGGGTATATTTTGTTAGCATTGAATTTCCAAACATGTTTTAGTTCATAAGATAAGTTTTCATATTTCGAAATTTTTTGTTTCTTTCTGTTTTATGTTGTGGGATAATGGTACTGCGATGTCTATTATTACTCCTTCTTTCTTCTTTTTATCTATAAGGAGAATATCTGGCCTATTGTAATCGACAGCACGATCAGTTAAAACCGGTCTGTCCCAGTACAAAAGGTTGGAACTTGTTTCCAGCACTGGAGGAGGGGTATACTTATAGAATGGCGGTGTCGATTCATCCAATAATTTCTGATCTATTGCAATTGCCCTGTGCACGATTTTCGCAACTTGATTATGCCTTCCTAAGTAAGCACTGTCTGAGAGAGAAGAGCATGCAGCTGTGATGTGTTCTATAGTTTCTCCTACAGCTTCACACTTCCTACATTTATCCACCACATCTTCTTTTAAACAATGCTTTCGATAGTTTCTGGTCTTGATAACTCTGTCTTGAATTGATATTATAAAACCCTCGGTATCAGGATATATTTGTTTCTCCAAAAGCCACTCCACCGAGGAACGTCTGTCTACATCATCTCGAAACAAGAGTTTTGGGGATCTTCCATGTATTTCTTGTTGTTTCCATTCATTAAAGTTCGACTGGTGGGTAGAGATGTTTAAGTCTTAATTTCGTTCATGGAGGTTCAACGGAGTGAAGCCGCGGTCCTCATTAACAGTTAATTTCATTAATATGTCGGTGGAGTCCTATCGCATTTTTTCCTCTTGTCTCAGGCAAAGTGTTTTTATATTAACCAACTCTCTGCCTCCCATCGTTCGAGGTAGATATAATCTTTTTACTGAGGAGTTTGGATGAAGACAGTGGAATTTATGTAACAGTCTTCTCGTTGATCTGTCCAGCTCCTCCAGGTCAGATTCAGTCCACTTAACAATACCAAAGGAGTAGGTTAGGACCGGCACAGCCCAGGTGTTGATAGCTGAAATCAGATTACCCCCTGATAAATAAGTGTTTAACAACTTTGTTAGCCACTTTTGATATTTTATTCGAAGTTCCTCCTTGATACGATTATGGCCCAGTCGATGGTTATGAGGGTTTCCCAAATAGCGATATGTTTCTTCAGGTGGTATCTGTTTAATATCACATTTGGTTTGTGTTTTTTACATTTCCTTTATGAATCTTTATTATACCACATTTATCAAGACCGAACTTCATCCCGATGTCATCGCTGAACATTTTTGCTACACTTATAAGCGATTCTAATTTATCATGCGTTTCGGCGTAGAGCTTAAGGTCATCCATGTACAGTAAATGGGTTAGTCTTTTGGTGTTTTTCATGTTCAATCTATAGCCACATTTAGTGTTGTTCAAAACAGTTGATAGTGGGTTTAGAGCTAGGCAAAACCATAGTGCTGATAGAGAATCGCCCTGAAATATACCTTTTCGGACATCAGCTTTTCCCAAGATATTACCTTGGAATCGTACATTCGTACGCCATTTATTCATTAGATGTTGAAGAATATTTCTTACATTTGGACAGATTTTATATATTTCCAGTACTTCGTTTAGCCATTTGTGAGGAACGGAGTCGAAAGCTTGGCTGTAATCAATATAACAGATGTGGAGATTTCTTTTCTTTGTTTGAACTTGCTTTAAGACCACAGAATCAATGATAAGTTGATGTTTACATCCCATAGTCCCTTACATCCCTTAATACAACCTTTCTGTTCTTCTTCAAAGATATTATTATTTGCACAGTGGAGGTATATTTTCTCACTAATAACAGAAGTGAAGAGCTTGTATACGGTTAATAAGTTATTATTATTAATATTATTATTATTATTATTATTATTATTATTGTTATGATTATTATTATTATACTTTATTATATATCTTTTTCAATTTCGATTCCTCGTGTATTAGTCATTTTTAGCTTCTAATATACTAAAAATGCTGTAATAACCTTGGAACTTGCATAAAATGCAAATGCAAATTTTTTTTTCATCGTTTTAATACTTAATCTTGTTCTTTTCATTTTCATTCTTCCCTTTATTTATCTAATTATTCTATTTCTTCTCTTTATTGTTATTATTACGGATTTTACCAGTGTTGTTGAAACATTCCACCCCCGACGGTTCCAGAAGCCTCCCAAGCATAGCACTCACCTAAAAAGACAAAAAAAAATTCACAAAGGTATAAAATGTATATGTATTTCCCTTTGAAGTGGCTGTGATAATGTCATTTGCAGTACAAAAACGACGACAATATGATATCAAAGACATTTTATTGATAATGTAGCAACGTGGGGACTTTTTATCAATGGGAATATGTACGTAAAATTTTAACATCATATATTTATCCCTGTTGAACTCACATTCATATTTGCATTAAATCTTTGTTCGAATGCGTAAAATTGTGAAGTAAAATGTCCTGTAGCACAAAGGTTATTAATTTTCTCTTTAATTAACTACGTTTCATAAACGCCCAAAAAGCGACTACAATAGAGTAAGAGCGTTTTATGATTACATGAGATTTGTGTTTGACCAAAGGCAGTTTAAAAAATGTTTTAATTCAAAAACATGAGGTCGCACAGTTGGCCGAGTTAATAAGTATTGATTAGGTTCAGAATTCTATTTCTAATAAAAAATAAATAAATTCTAAAATAAAATAAAATAATTAAATCGATTGTTTCAATGTCTGAAAAATCAAATATTGACTGTAAGTTTATCATCAGAAGTTGAGCACGAAGATTAAAGTAGTACTATCATAGACCGCCCTCGGAGAACAATGACATGTGTTTTGTATAGAATAATCTGTTCTAGGACATTTTGAAAATTCTGAAAAGTAAATGGTGAAAAAATATATTTGAATTTAGTATTTTTCAAAATTTTCAGACCCAAGCAGAAATCCAATTGATAATTGAAATTTTGGACAATGGGTATAGGATATTTTGGAAATACATCCCATAGTTTTCAGATATGATTTCAGAAAAGAGATACACGAATGAAAAAGGAAATCACATTTACATTGTTTCTAATCTCTTTTCATTAAGCTAGGAACCATACCATTTCATTCCCTCTTACTGTATGTGTCAGTGCTTGTGACAAAACTGGATTACTGAGGGTAAAATAAGAGCCAAGTGTAGCGTCGCCTGGTCCGGCGCCGGTGCGTCGGGCCGCTTCGGGGAAACCCGCGTAAAGCCGGATGTGGGTGGAGGGTGGCGGCGCCACGCCGCGCCGGTTGGTAAAGCCCTCAGGAATCCCGGCTGGAATTTCCTTCAAAGGGACGCGCGCGGATGCGAGTCTAAGAGGTGTCGGTTGTAGCTCTGGAAAGGCTGGCCAGCGAGCCGTGTGTCGCCCGCTGCTTGTAGGGTGGGGGCGAGCCGGCGGATATTTAAGGCCGCGCCGACAGGCGCCTCGCGGGATACGCTGGGTGTCGAAAGACGTGAGGTATCTCCAGTGCAATCCTTGCACGTGATCTTCAGGTCGAAGATCGGTTGGGCGACAAGCCATGTAACTGGTGTAGTTACGGGACTCTATGTCCGACAGCTTCGCACTTCGCGTTGCTTTTTGCTGCTTCCGAAGCAGTGGTTCTGGGCGAGGCCTAGGGGACGGTCGCGGGGTTTCGCGGCTAAGAGAATTGAAAGGTTGCCAAGGGGCTAGATTTTTGTATCATATCATTGTACATTAATTGTAAAAAAATCTGTAAATATATTGTATTTATTCAATCAGAACAGTCGTCTGTGTTTTTCACTCTAGTACGTCACACAAGTAAAACAATTTTTGTTGCATAACTTTCTACGTAATTAAAGACTTTACTGGTGTGGATCAAAATGGAAATTAATATTTATTTTTCCAATGATATGCATGAATTAGTTTCCATTTGCACAGGATAATTCTAAACGAGGAAGCATGTTACAAGTATATTACTTCAGCTTCTGGATTAGTTATCAGGTTCTATATCGGTCAGTTTTCCGTCGATGACCTTGTTCTATTAAGCAAATGCGGCGATGGTTCCTTGTTTTGCTTCTGAAAAACTGAAAACCACTAGCTATTTAATATAATGTTATTTAAAGTATAGTTTCAAGAAGGGTACTATAAACCAGCGACCTCAAGTTCAAATGACATTCAAAGTACGATTAATTAGTGTGGAATTTGTGGTGAACAAAGCGTGTTTGCGGCCCATTTTTTTCGAGAATTCTAGATCCCCCGCCTTTTATTAGATCATTGTTTCATCATAATTCATACCATATCGTCATTCACCGCCCTTCTATTAAAGCATTCATCTGAGGTAGAAAAGGTTCAGGTACCGCGGATCATAATAAAGATAAAGTTTGTACTCACACATTCCCTTGTAATTGGGACAATTCTTTCACTTCGAGGTGAGCCATCGCCAAATGGCCATTTGGCCTTTCATTGATTTTCTGAACGTTGTGCCGCTACTAAGAACCGCGCGAGGTATTTTGTGTCGCAACAATACCCACTTTTATATTTATCACTGCGCGCAAGATGGCGTCGTTTGTGTGAAGTTTTTACTCTCTCACTACGCGCAAAATCGCGTTTCTTATGAGTAATTTTATTTTTCATTGTTTTGCTGAAATGCGTTGTGGTGTTAATGGGCATTTTTCTAATCTTCTCTAATTAATCTGTAATACCATATGCGTTAAAGATTGTTTCTTTGGCATTTCTTCAAAATTATTCTTTTGCATCACACGTTTCATTTGATTAATACTGTAAAGTCTAAGCCACTGCAATTTGATCTTTGTTCAGATTTCAATTCAGCTATAATAAGAAAAACATAAAATTATGAGTATGCCCAATATTTTGTTAGTTGGGACAGTCGACCGTTCATAAACGTTCGTAAACGAGAATTCATAATGTAATTGAGAATAATATACGTTACTTGATGAGAGGGACAGTAACGATTGTATTTAGTTATCATTAACGCCTTTGTGTTAAAGATCACACAAGGTACTCTATATTCAGTTGTTTCTGAAAATATACAGGAATGCTCCAATTGTTAACATTGCAAATTTATTGTTACAGCACAACAATGTTTATATAGTAAAATAGTTGTTTCTTTCACGTAAAATATAGAACAAGTTTTCTATACGAACATTAATGTTCTACATCACCAAACCATGTAAGATTCTGGGAAGCAACAAACATGTCACCAAAATTTGCATAAATATAGCGTCAGGTTAGGGGTTTTGTAATATTGCGTTAGGATAGAAGATTGGTGGTGGCTGTGAGAAAACGGTTGAGGCTTAAGCTAAACATACACCAGTGATAAGAGCTTGTGAGACTAGTTTGCGCAGAATGTGTATGTATTGCCGCCGCATAGTTCCCACAATTGGTTCTTTCACAACCGCAGCAAGCCTGGCTTGCTGCTCCACTAGCCTGCGTATACCTACGTTTATGATGGGATTCTCTTTTTATAATTCATTAGTGGTTTTCATGCTCGTCCCTAACTCGAAGACGGAATACGCTAACCACGAGACGATTTTGTGAAGAAAGTTGTGTGGATTGAAGGACGGTTTTCGCGAAAAGGGCGTTGGGGTGAATAGTATTCGAGTGCGGGCGGCGTCGAGAGTCGGGTGGCAGCTGGGAAGATGGCGGTGGAGTGTGGCGTGGGGAGGGGGGGAGGGGGAAGCGAAGGCGTGCGAGGTGGCGCGTCCGCCGGTCGAGGGAGACGCAGGCAAATTTACGGCGAAGGAGGCGAAGAAGGAACGCGCGAGCGCGGCGGGGGAATTATACGGAGATTATTATTTCTCCTCAAACAAGCCGGAGTTATGGCCATTACGGCGCTTCCTATTATGGGGGCTGCATACGCGGCGTAAGCGGCGACCCGCGCCGCCGCTTGTTACCGCCTCGGCGCCGCTCGCCTCGTCCCAGCGGGGCTTCCACCGCGCCCCGCCTGCTCCGCGCCCCGCACGCCCCTTCGCGCCCGCCCAACACCCTGCACCTGTTCTCACCTCCCGCCTCGTTCCCTTCCCTCCTCGACTTCCCGCATCCTTCTCAATTCTCCCTCACTCCTCAGTGTTCTTCATTCTGCCTCATATTCCCTTATTCTTTTACATTATTTCTCATCTGCTGCCATCTTCACTAATTTTTCCTCATCTCCCCTTATCCTTCCTATATTCCTCATCGTCCGCCATTTCGCTCATCCTCCTTCATCCTTTCTATTGGCCCCTCATTTTTCTGCCATCATCGCTCATCGTCCCTCATATTCCCTCATTCTTCCCATATTCATCTTCACTCATTATCCCTCATCTTCCCTCATTCTACCCATATTCCTCACCATCCGTCATCTTTACTCATCCTCCATCATCCTTTCTGCTTATCCCTCATTTTCCGCCACCGCTCATTCTCCATCATCTTCTCTCATCTTTTGTCATCCCATCTCATCCTCTTCATTCCAGAGGGATGGTGAGGGATCGTAGTGAAAGGAGTGTCTCTACAATCCGTCATCCTCTCCCGTCCACCCTCACTCCCCTCATCCTCTCATCCTACCTCATGATACCCCAGTCTCCCACAGCCTCTTGCACCCTCGCTTCTCCCTTTCTCTCCCGCACGCAAAAATATATACTAACACCTTCACCCACCTTCTCATGCCCACACACACACCACGGCCGACTCTTCACTTTTCCCCGTCCTTGCTCACGTCTCCCGGCCTCGTTGCCCTTCCCATTTTCTTCCCCGCGTCCTCATGAAACTTCTGAAAGTCCTCCCCTCTACATCAACGCCATTTTTGCGTCCATTCCACTTCTCGCGTCATCCCAGTGCTCTATTAAGAATTGTGTGTTCTCCTTACGTGGCTTTATTTCCTGTTGCACCGTCATGACTGATTCGTTGCTATTCTCGCTATACCTTGACGCCTAGTATATTTTTATGGCGTTTACGTAGCATTGTGTTGATTACGTTTGACTACATTGTATCAATATCCGTTTCCCACGACGGCTATCTTGAATTCTTCTCATGACCTTGGGAATTGTACCCATAGGGTACCACTTTCACACCCTTGAGCGTCTCTATGTTCGTGCAGCGAGGCAGTTGGCCTTCATCTTGGATCCACCAACGCTTGCAAATTCACCGTCTCATGCTTGTATCTCCTTATCAGCACACTCGCATTCCGCCATCTCCATTCTTCCACAACGACCTGTACCCATTTTCCTACGCACGACCGCCAAGACATTGCGCCGTCTATATCCACTTCCAGTGTATTATCACAAGATGCCCCATTGCCACCGCTTTCCCTCCAGTATTCCTTGAGCCGCCCCGTTGCAAGCAGCGGCGCCTCCACCCCTCCTTTCCCCTCCCCCGCCGCCTTCGCACCCTTCGCCCCTCCTTTTCTCTCCCCTTCGCCTGGGCCACCCCCGCCGACTCCACCCCTCGCCCGCACCAGTCGCGGCCGCCGACCCCATGGCCTCTCCGCCGGCCGCGGCCCGCTTTTATGAAGATGAATGTTCGAATACTATTTATGATAAGTGCTTCAGAAAGGGAAGAATGGCTGCGTCCATGAAGCCAAGAGTAAAAAGATTTAAAGGAGATGAACAAGTCTCTTGGGGAAAGTGAGATTATTAGCCAAGGAAATGGAATAAAAAGGTAATAGCCGGCGCGTATTAAATAATTGTGAACATAATGGTGCGAAAGGAAATAAGTAGGAAATTAAAAAGTAAATACATCGGACAAAGCTCCCTTTTAAACACGTATTGGCGATTTACCTTCGAAAATCTTATACTAGCGTCAATAGAAATTCCGCACTACCATATAACACAGCCATAATAATATACAAAACAAACTTAAGTTTCCTCCTTTTATATGCGTATATAATCTGGATTAATGCAGTAGAAACTTGCATTAACATATTACAAATTTTCCAAATCCAGTACTTAAGTATAATCCTCAACACCGCATGGTTTGTTGCCAACGACTAATTACGCAATGAACTATCCATCTAACCCACAACCAACCATATCAATAATTACATTTCCTTCAACTTGTGACCGCTCTACCTTTCCACTATTCTCTAAAAAAGCCTACAGCGGGTCACTCAAGTAACCTTGTAGTATTAATTGATCTGTGACTTGTTATGACAATGTCACACCAAAAATTGGGAATGGTTTTATATGTCCTAACTGTCTTATAGGAGTGGGTTCGTCTTTTATTCTGCTTTTGTAATAAAAGAAATATAGGCAAGTTAATATTTTAACTATGAAAAGCGTTCTGGATATATTTTATTAAATAGTTGAATACAATTTTAATCTAGCATTTACACATTGCATTGAAAAATTCTATCACTTGCTCTACCTTTAGCAATTACGTGATTACCTAACAATTGCAGTTATGTTTTAACACTTGCATAAACACTTTACATAAAATTATAATACCCTTCACTTCACAAAAAAAAACATAAAATAACTGTACACAAGCCTATAATACATGCAAACACAAAACACTGAAAAAGAATTACATACCGAAATACCCTTTGCATACACTTTCAAAGCAATTGTCACATGAATAGTGAATGAAATATATACAGAACGCTGTTCATAGTTAAAAGATTAACTTGCCTATGTTTCTTTTATTACAAAAGCAGGATAAAAGACGAACTCACTCCTATAGGACAGTTAGGACATTTAAAACTATTCCTAATTTTTGGTGTGACATTGTCATAACAAGTTACAGATCAAGTAATACTACAAGGTTACTTGAGTGACCCGCTGTAGGCTTTTTTAGAGAATAGTGGAAAAGGTAAAGCGGTCACATATTTGGCGCTCAAGTGGTTGGCACGAAATTATTGCAATTTCGCTTGCCTATGATAATATTAAAATCAAAGAAAATTGTTATCTAATTTCCACATAGCTTTGCTAGGATTAGGTTACGGAGTAAGGTATTATATTAGATAGTATTCTAATTTTTGTACATCTGAATTATAATTACGACTGGACAAAATGGCAGATAAGTTTGATAGGGCAAGAAACCTTGAACAAATCTCGTCAGGTAGTGAGGAGGAAAGGGATATAACTGAACAACCGTTAGAACAGCCACAAATGCAAGCAAGGGGAGCTATTAAGGTAACTTCGACACCGAAGCCTTCACCAACGGAATCTGCGTCTACTTCGCGAGATCAAGCCGCCACCGAAGCTGACCTCGACCGCGCGAACCAAATGATGGCTATGTTAATGTCTCAGTTTATGACTCAAATCGAACATAAATTCGATATTGCCAACGCACAAACGGCTAGTCTGAACCAACAGCTTTCGGAGAAAATCGAGAATTAAAATGCACAAACTGCAAGTTTGAGTCTACAGCTTTCGGAGAAAATAGAAAATCAGATAGCGGAGCAGTCAGCAAGATTAAATGAGCAGTTGTCTAATAAAATATAGCAAGAAAATGAACGAATTACGGCTAGGTTAGATGAGCAGAGTCATCAACTGTCGAAACTGGCCAAAGACTTATTAGAAACAACCAAGGCGTTAGAATTAAAATTAACGGAAGCTACTGTTCAAATCAAAGCAGAATTAAAATAGGATTTCAATACACAGATACAACAGGTAAAATCTAATTTTGAAGAAAAAACCGAAGTAATAGAGGCGAAGATAACAGTAGAAGATAAAGTGGATAAATCGCTTGAAGTACATAGCAAATCCATCCAAATTGTTAAGAACTCACAAACAGAAGTTAGTAAAAATATTTTGGAATTGAAAACTCAAGTGAAAGGTAACGAGCAGAAAATGCAGTTACTTAGAGTTACTTAGAGTAGGAAGTTGAAGCGAAGGTAGCTGATATTCAGGAGAAAATTGAGAATATGCCTTCGCCCTCTTTTCCATCGCATCCGACTACAATAACTATTCCACCGGGATTAACATTCAGTGCTCATAGTAGAGAAAATCCTTGCATGTTTATTAAGGCTGTCGAAAACTTCTTCACCTTGTATAATTTCCCTGAAAACAAAAAGGTGAGAATTGTTTATCAGATGCTCTTATCAAGCGCAAAAGTGTGGGCAGACACACTGGATCCTTTTCCTGCTAATATGAATGAATTCAAAGAAAATTTTTTCAATCGTTACTGGAACCATGAAACGCAGATTAATTTTAGGCTTAGTCTGACGTACAGTACCTGGAAAAAGGGCACTATTTCAATGCAGGACTACGCGACAGAAAAATTAGCTGCTTTGAAATTATGCTCACCACCAATTCCAGAGCATGAAACGGTATGCTTGCTTATTCGACATTTTCCAACGGGCATACAAAATCTCCTAAAAAGTCAGTTACCCATATCAGCAGAAAAACTGGTGTGTCAAATAGGATTGTACGATGCCACGTTTGAAATGACCGAAAAATTCAAGCCTAAAACAACACCAACTTCATCCGCCATGGTAGCAACGGAAGGATACAATGAAACCAACAGTAACAAGCAGAAGGGTAAAAGAAAAGAACGTGGAAGAGATGAAAATAATTGTTCGTCGGTACCTAAACAATACAAGTCGTCGAATGAATCAACAATGGTCGCATCGAAAACGTATCATTCATCTACAAATTCAACAAGAAATGACAAGATTGATCAACGACCGTCAACGTCACGTGATTCCAGACCTTTAATAGTGGAATTAAACTAACAAGGTTTGTTCCGAACGGTCGCCCCGGTACAAACCAACTTGTTAACCATGTTGATGAGGTGGCTATTCAGTCCATGGCATTCGTCGTTCAGCAGCGGTGGTGTGCGGACGTGCCCAGCTCCGCTGTGCTTACCTTGCTAGCGCTCAGTCCCGGCTTGTTCGTCTACCAGGGAACATAGTGCCGAGTGACTGCGCTCCTGCAGTGCAACGAAGACTGGTGTTAGTAGTGACCAGTCTGTCATGCGACACAAACTCATCAACAGGGCATGCTATTAGTCAAGCCCTGCTAACGCTTCACAATAGTGACATCAACAATTTCACCAACGGTGACGAAAATCCGACGCTGCAAGTTCCGCCATCAGAGGAAGCCATGGACGTACAACCCGGCATGGCCCCGCCCCTGACCAACACTCAAGGAAACGCGGAGGTTACTCAGTCAACAGGAGCTACAAACAGCACGGAGCATCAACCTTCAACATCAGGAGCAGTGAGAAAAAGGTCAGTCTGTGAACTTGATGATTTTCATAATAAAAAAAGAAGTGCGGAATCCAGCAATTACAGTGATCCATCTGCTGATGATAGTGACCTTCAATATAACGTGCCAGTGAATAACAGATTTCATCTGCTTGCTAGTAAAGACTCCATGCCCGAGGACACAAGGTTCGAGTATCTAAATAATCAACAAGATCAAATTAGTGTATCAAATAGAATCCCACCAATATTTGTAGCCCGCATCGAACAAGTTAATAACTTTATCAAGGAATTAAAAATTAATGTTACCCAAAATTTCGTAGCAGACATCAAAAACAACAAGGTTAAAATCAGTGCCAACACATCTACAGACTTTCGTTGCATAATCAAATATTTAATACAAACTCAGAGAAATTTTCACTCGTTTAAAGACCCATCTAACAAAAAATATTCAGTTGTATTTAAAAACATACATCAGTCAATTACGGAACCCGAAATCATCTCAGATTTAAAACAACGCTACCCATCAATCACCAAAGTTACAAGACTACTAAAAGACAATAATCCAGTTCCTGTTGTGGCCGCCGAATTTAACGGAAGTGAACCAATAGAAACAATCTTAGAAATAACTCAAATATGCAATCATCGGGTGAAAACAGAAAGACGTCGAAAACCTCAAGGCCCCTTGCAGTGTCAGAGATGTTTAGATTACGGTCACACGAAGAATAACTGTAATCATGTTATCAATTGCGCTTTTTGTGCCGGAAATCATTATTCTGTGACGTGCCCCAACAAAACTAAAACCCCTCTCTGTGCGAACTGCAACGGAAATCATCGAGCGGACATACGAAATCCAAACTGTTCTTATTTTAAAGAAATCCTTGAAAGAAAAAACAATGATCGCAACAAAACTAATAGAAATGAAAACCCTCAAAACTCTCAAACCCCTCCCCCACCCCCTCCTCCAAATCAATCTACAGAAAACTTCCCAAAATTACCCCAAACCAGTACTCTCCGAAACTTCACCCACATCTCAAACTCCAAAAATCGAATCCAATCCAACTCACAAAATTCTCACACCCACTCCCAGTCCTCTTCCCATCCAAATGATTCTGACTCTAACAGTCCAATTATCAGCACAATAATCAACTCAATCACCTCATGCATCATTAATTTCATAAATTCTTTAATCCCTACCATCATCAGCACCATTCAAAACTCTGTCACCGCTTATCTAAGCAATAATGGTGTCAACTCAACCCACTAATAATATATCCATCTTGAATTGGAATTCCAATAGCATCAATAATAAAAAAACAGAACTAATTCATTTTCTGCATCATCATAAAATTGACGTAGCATGCATAACTGAAACACACCTGAATAAAAAAAATAAACTATTTATTCCAGGTTACAGCACTTATAGAACAGATCGAACGGAAAATAGGGGAGGAGGGGTACTTATCGCGGTCAAAAATTATCTTTATCACCACCAAATTAATCTACCCGACACACCAGGAATCGAAACTGTTGCTATCCAAATATTTATAAATAGTCAACCATGGAAAATTATAACAGCTTATAAGCCCCCCACAGCCAAAATTATAAATGCAAACTTTCCTAATTTATTTCAACCTACCGAGAAAACTTTGCTGTTGGGTGACCTTAATTCAAAACACGTAAGCTGGGGGTGTCAAAATAATAACCACAACGGGAAAGTCCTAGCTCAACTAATAAACAATTCAAACCTAAGAATACTCACCCCTTCGGAGCCAACATACCACCCTCAGGATCGTACTCGTAAATCGGACATCCTTGACATAGGCATCACAAATACTAATATCAAATTTTACTCCACACCTACTTTCGAACTTGGCTCTGATCATATCCCGGTAATCATTACTACACACCAACTTATACCGCAACACGCCCCCGCCCCTAAACCAAACTCAATAAAAATTAATTGGCACAAATTTAAAAAAACAGTAATAAATTCCTTACCCAAAATAAAAACATTAAAAACCCCGTTGGAAATAGACCAATCCATCTCTCATTTCAACGAAATGATACACTCTACTATAAAAAGTACACAATTAACTACTCCACCAGGCTCAAATACAACCAGACATAAAATACTACCCAAAGAAATATTGAAAGCAATTTCAATAAAAAACAAAACTAGAAGACTTTGGTACCGATTAAGAACACCTGAACTTAAGAGGGAACTAAACCTATTAACAAATATCGTAAAGAGACTTATAACTAACTTCAATAGCCAAAACTATCATAACTTAATCCAGTCGCTCAGCGTCAGTAATAACACCCTGTGGCAATTCACACGAAAAATACTTAAGAAGAAAAACACGATACCTCCTATAAACTCAACAACAGATAAAGCATACACATCCTACCAAAAGGCAGAAGAACTAGCAAGATATTTTGCTTCAACTTTCACTGTCAACAACACTAATTTCCATCCTGGACACATCACTATAACCAAATCAGCATCAGAACAAGAATATGGACCTCACCAAAAAATACACTACATTTCACCCTCTGAAATTAAAAAAAATATTATTAAACTGCCTCTTAAAAAATCACCCGGACACGACAATATAAATAATATCGTATTAAAACATTTACCCCCACCAGCAATAGCCACCCTCACAAACATCTACAATTCGTGTCTCAGAATAAGTTACTTTCCGCATACCTGGAAACATGCTATCATTATTCCTATTTGTAAACCGAACAAAAATCCTGCAAACGTTGACAGTTATCGTCCGATCAGTCTATTACCATCCTTATCAAAGATATTCGAGAAAATTATTCTTAAAAGATTAAACAATTACCTACACATAACGAAAATAATTCCTAAAGAACAATTTGGATTTATGGAAAAAGTGTCTACTCAACACCAGTTACTAAGAATTTCCGAACACATATACACAGCATTCCAGAAAAAACATCACACAATAGGCGTATTTATAGATATCACTCAGGCGTTTGATCGGACATGGCACCAAGCCTTAATGTACAAAATTAAACAAATTGGCACCCCATACTACCTAAAATCAATTATCAATAGCTTTCTCAACAATAGAACTTTTTCAGTAAATGTTAATAATCATCACTCCAACCCTAAACTAATTAACGCAGGACTCCCCCAAGGCTCACCACTTTCACCCACACTATTCAACTTATACGTTGCAGATCTTCCTAAATTAACGAATATTCACATAGCCCAATTTGCGGACGATACAGCAATATTTTCTTCTGGCAATTCTATCATTGACATCAGAAATAGAACTCAACTATACCTCAACTTACTCGATAGCTGGGCATCCAAACTTAAAATACAACTGAATTCATCCAAAACCGCAGCAAAAATATTCACACTAAGACCCTATACCTACCCCACCCCCCTAACAATAAACAACAATCAACTAAACTGGTACCCCCATAACAAACCTATTAAATACCTTGGATTAAACTTAGATACTAAACTGAATTGGAAACAGCACATAGACGAAAAAATAAAACAGGCTAAAATAAAACTACTACAATTAAAACCTTTAATCTATAGAAACAGTCCATTACCATATCATTCTTCAATTGCAATATACAAAGCCATTCTAAGACCGCTACTGCTGTATGCTTGTCCCATCTGGATAAATTCCGCAAAAACCAATCTAAAGAAACTACAAATCATTCAGAACCAATTCCTCAGAACCATCACCAATGCACCGTGGTTTGTCACGAATCATCAGCTTCACAAAGAACTCAACTTAGAACTTATTGAACATCACATCACATACTTAGCCACCAACTTTTATTATTATTTACCTCAAATCTCTTCCCTTGCAACCTTTAGACTCGCTAAAAACCCAAACCATACCAGAATAAAAAACAGATACCCCTACAATATATTCCTTAAAACCTTCTCCGAATTTGAACCAGAATAGAGGACCCAATAGGGCATCCTCAACCTTATGTTAGATTTAAGTCTTAGAAATAAGTTTTAAATATAAGTTAGTAAGTAAGTCTATCAAAGATATGTAAAGTTTATACTACAACTGACCTATGTACATCCATCAAAATCAATAAATAAATAAAAAAAATTCAGTCCATGGTATTTCCACACGACAGCGAGGACCCAAAGAAAATTTCATTGATGAATAAAAATATCGCAAGGCGCAAATGTCCGTTAGTTGAAGTGCAATGTGAAGGGAAGAAAATTCTAGCATTGGTCGACACGGGATGCACCTGCTTCATCATCGTGGAAGATTTGTTAGAAGAACTCACAAAGATAAAAGCGGCAATACCCCAGTTCCCTATGCGCAAGTCATTCATAGTGGGCGCGAATAAGAAAAGGTCACGACCCATATACCGCCATATTCTCTTGCAGTTGACAATTGGACGACGGGTGTATGTGTGTGTATAGTAGCAAAGGAACTGCTGTATCCACTAATCTTAGGAGTTGACTTTCTGCAAGATTATGAAGTGATTATTGATATCGCAAGAAATACTCTACAGTTCCCGCTAAATGATCCTATAAACTGTCATATAGACGAGGATTAGGATCTCGATTACCATGTGCACTGCGCAGAGACGAGTAATCTACCTGTGTTAATAAAACAAACTGTGCGAAGTAACGAAAATTTAGACGGTCAACAAAAGGAAATGTTAACAAAATCATTATTAGAGTACAGGGAAGTGTTTGCAACATGTACGCCACCAATAGCAAATTTTGAATTCAACATCGAGTTAACAGATGAGCAACCTTTTGTGTCGAATAATTATCCTATTCCAGTCGCTTACAGAGAAGAAGTGGACCAATTAATTCAGACTATGTTAGATGACCACATTATAAGGAAGGAAAGGACGCCTTACCTAAACCCGATAGTGATCGTTAAGAAAAAATCTGGAGATCTACGCCTTTGTTTGGATGCCAGAAATCTCAACGCTAAAACAATCCCGTATCGAGACCGGCCTCTAAAGTTGGAAGAGATGTTGGCAAAGGTAAATGATATTAAGTGGATGACTAGCACTGACTTCACGGCGTATTATTGGCAAATTCCTATTGCAAAGAACTCTCAAAAATACACGGGGTTCATGTACAGAGGAATAAGTTACATATACCAAAGAGTATCGTTTGGCTTAAAAAATGCAGCAGCAGCTCTAATCCGATGTCTTGATCACGTGGTGAATAAACAATTATATAGGTCTTCCTTAGTGTATGTAGACGATATTGTTCTATTCGCTCAGTCATTCCAAGAACATAGAGATGATTCAAGAAGTCTCTTTAAACTATTGATTGACCATCACTTAATTTGGAGAAATCAAGTTTTTGCAAGAAAGAAGTAAATTTCTTAGGATATGTTTTGACGACCAAAGGCCTTCAAATGAATCCGCAGAAAATACAAGAAATTGATTCAATACATCCCAATGTCGTAGAGCTAGAGGATGACAACAGTAGAAATATTGGAAGATATAATTTTTATAATTTGAAACCTTTTCAACAATAACTTGTAACTCGAATTCTTTTCAAGATTGTTTTTCGTCATCTTCATTACCGAAAAAAATCTTTGTAGGGGAGGTAGGCCTCTAAAAAGCCTACAGCGGGTCACTCAAGTAACCTTGTAGTATTACTTGATCTGTGACTTGTTATGACAATGTCACACCAAAAATTAGGAATAATTTCATATGTCCTAACTGTCCTATAGGAGTGGGTTCGTCTTTTATCCTGCTTTTGTAATAAAAGAAACGTAGGCAAGTTAATCTTTTAACTATGAACAGTGTTCTGAATATATTCTGTTTAAATATTGAAATTCAATTCTAATCTAGCATTTAGACATTGCTTTGAAAAATTTTATCATTTGCTCTACCTTTAGCAATTACGTGATTACCTAACAATTGCAGTTATGTTTTAACACTTGCATAAACACTTTACATAAAATTATAATACCCTTCACTTCACAAAAAAAACATAAAATAACTGTACACAAGCCTATAATACATGCAAACACAAAACACTGAAAAAGAATTACATACCGAAATACCCTTTGCATACACTTTCAAAGCAATTGTCACATGAATAGTGAATGAAGTATATACAAGACGTAGTTTCACTTTCACATAGATTATTACTTTATACAATTTAGTCAGCAAAAAGATATAAATGGTATAAATTTCGTGTTCTTGTGAACCGCGAACTATCTTCAAATAAGGTCTTAAAAACAGATAAGGATTATACAAAATAATTTTCTATTGATTTATTGAGAGATTATTATTATGAAATAAATTCGAGATGTCTGATACGGCGTTATTCACCATTTTTTGGTTACAAAGTACATTAATGTTATCTTTAAATAAAACTCCCTTAAAATTATGTCTGAACACGTCATATTATTTACGTAAAAAAACCGTTCCGCGGCTTAATTAGAATTTTCTGGGCTCCGAATTCAAACTATAGTGATTCCAAAAGATAGGTCAATTAGCTTTTTATGTTACAAGGTGGTTTCTAAATTTTGCCAATAATCACCAAGATAAGAAATTATCCACTGCAGCACAAATCCACGAATTTCGTAGGAAAGTATAGGGGTTTTATTGCATCATTTTATTCTCTCTGAGATAAGCTAGTTTCGTGTCATTTAAATGTGTCGTTAAGTGATATTTTATTCCCCACTGATGATACAACATCTTTAAAAAATAAAATATGCCAATTTCAATGTATTTAAAGTTTCTAATACTATGACAATTTCTAAGCGTGTTACTGAGGAATATTTCTAGTCGTACATAAAAGTTGTTACAATAACTTAGAAAAAACTCGGCGAAGGAGATATCAGCCCGTATTTCTTAATATAAGTGACATTTTTATTTGAAATATTGTTTAAATTTTGATGTTTTGAAAATGTGGGGAGATATTTGCATAACTAACCGTTAAAAATGTGCCTTAAAGGTTGGATAATGACAGGGGTGCGTGTCTTCAACAAACTGTTTGGAAACTCATCTGAGCCCGCTGAATACTTGGTTTTTAGTTCACTAAATAATATGAGGACTTCTTGTGGGCAAGCTTTGCTGATATATTGTAAAAATATTTATATTGTTTAAAAACTTAAAAAAATAATAGGTGATGAATATTGGTGACCCAGAGAAATATTCATTAAAGAAAAAAGTAACAGTGGCACAGTCGTTCCCCTGCAACTTCTGTATCTTTATTAAAATTGAAACGTATCTCTATTGGATTGATTAGTCTTCCCGGGCGCATCAACTGATAAGGTCATTAGTTCTGTAAGTGTAGTGCAAGTTTTCAATAGCGTGAGGTGGCAGTACTCTTCCATCTCCGGATGGTGAGATCTGGCTGCGACCTAAGGCTGCTTGTCGGGTCTTTCCCCGACCAGCTAGTATGTCCCACCAGCGTGGCACCGCTCCAGTCGGGAGCTTATTTCAAGTACCAAACTCACAAGTGTGGTAGTGTAGGACATGTGAGTTTGTGTATATGTAATGGGTACGGATGGGTCAAGGAAGAGAAAGGAAAGCTCACGCGGTATCCGTGTCCCGTTTATTAGGCTTCGGTTTGATTGATTTTTTCGTGTTTCCGGGCGCGTCATCTGCTTTGGTCATTAGCCCCGTAAATGTAGTGCGTGTTTTTTCTCGGGAGATGGCGGTGATCTTCCCCCGCTGGATGGCGAGATCCGGCGCTGACCTACCGACGGCTAGTGGGGTTTCCCCATAGGCTATGTCAAGCTAGCACAACCACTATAGCACAATCACATCAAACCAAGTGGAATATTTAGTACTCATTTATTACTAATTTATTACCCAAAAATTAAATTTATTACTCCTCCCGTTTCTGAAATAAAGGTGGTTGTGCTAGCGTGACAGTCACGCTAGCACAACCCTAATTAAAAAAAGAGCTAAATCGATCAAAACTAATACGAATGTTTAGAGCATATTTATTACTAATTTATTACTCTAAAATGAAATTTATTACTCATGCGGTTTACGAAAAAAAATAATTGCCAAACACAATTAGTTATGCAACCCGCACGACTTTCGCGTATATTATTGAAGAGTGCCAACGACATAAAAACACTTAAGCCAATTACAAAAATACAATTACAATCAATAGTACACATTCAGTTCTAATTTTTAACATAAAAAAACAAATTTTAAATGTGAAAACGACTTAAAGAAATATTGTAAAGACTGAATCGTAATGGTCAAAACATGCAAGAGATACAAATTCAAAAATAGAGAGAACCAACGAGCACAATCGCATTAAACCAAACATACAATTAACAGACGTATCACACTGCTATTTAAAACTAATTGGAAATTTATTACTCCTGCTGTTTACGAAATAAATAATTTTATAGAACGACATACTCATCAAAAAACGCACGATATACATGAAGTAATTTATAGAGTATAGTAACGCACAAGCAAATAAAACCTATTTAGTACAAAATTAGACATTTACTTCTAGTTTTTGAATCCTGGGGAAAAAAATAAACGTGCAATCTCATGAAATATATATTGCATAAACTCCATCGTAATGGTCAAAACATGCAAGAGATTCAAATTCAAAAATAGAGAGAACCAACAAGCACAATCGCATTAACCCTAACACACAATTAACGGACGTTTCACACTGCGATTTAAAACTAATTAGAAATGTATTACTCCTGTTATTTACGAAATAAATAATTATAAAAACGACATACTTACGCAAAAACGCACGGTATTCGTGAAGTAATTTTAGAGTAAAGTGAGCCACAAGCAAATGAAATCTATCCTGTAGAAAATTAGATATTATGTTTTTTCTTTCTTTATGTTATTTCTACAGGATAGGTTTCATTTGCTTGTGGCTCACTTTACTCTAAAATTACTTCACGAATACCATGCGTTTTTGCGTAAGTATGTCGTTTTTATAATTATTTATTTCGTAAACAACAGGAGTAATACATTTCTAATTAGTTTTAAATAGCAGTGTGAAACGTCTGTTAATTGTGTGTTTGGGTTAATGCGATTGAGCTTGTTGGTTCTCTCTATTTTTGAATTTGAATGTCTTTCATGTTTTGACCATTACGATTGTGTTTATACAATATTTCATAAATGCGTTTCTACGTTCATAATTTGTTACTAGGTGTTGGATAACAGAACATAATGTCTAATTTTCTACAGGATAGGTTTCATTTGCTTGTGGCTCACTTTACTCTAAAATTACTTCACGAATACCATGCGTTTTTGCGTAAGTATGTCGTTTTTATAATTATTTATTTCGTAAACAACAGGAGTAATAAATTTCTAATTAGTTTTCAATAGCAGTATGATACGTCTGTTAATTGTGTGTTTGGTTTAATGCGATTGTGCTCGTTGGTTCTCTGTATTTTTGAATTTGAATATCTTGCATGTTTTGACCATTACGATTGTGTTTATACAATATTTCATAAATCCGTTTCTACGTTCATAATTTGTTACTAGGTGTTGGTGACAGAACATAGTGTCTAATTTTCTACAGGATAGGTTTCATTTGCTTGTGGCTCACTTTACTCTAAAATTACTTCACGAATACCATGCGTTTTTGCGTAAGTATGTCGTTTTTATAATTATTTATTTCGTAAACAACAGGAGTAATAAATTTCTAATTAGTTTTAAATAGCAGTGTGAAACGTCTGTTAATTTTGTGTTTGGGTTAATGCGATTGTGGTTGTTGGTTCTCTCTATTTTTGAATTTGAATCTCTTGCATGTTTTGACCATTACGATGGAGTTTATACAATATTTATTTCATGAGATTGCACGTTTATTTTTTTCCCCAGGATTCAAAAACTAGAAGTAAATGTCTAATTTTGTACTAAATAGGTTTTAATTGCTTGTGCGTTGGTATACTCTATAAATTACTTCATGTATATCGTGCGTTTTTTGATAAGTATGTCGTTCTATAAAATTATTTATTTCGAAAACAGCAGGAGTAATAAATTTCCAATTAGTTTTAAATAGCAGTGTGATACGTCTGTTAATTGGTGTTTGGTTTAATGCGATTGTGATCGTTGGTTCTCTCTATTTTTGAATTTGAATCTCTTGCATGTTTTGACCATTACGATTTAGTTTATACAATATTTCATAAATGCGTTTCTACGTTACAATTTGTTACTTGTTGTTAGATAACAGAACATAATATCTAATTTTCTACAGGATAGATTTCATTTGCTTGTGGCTCACTTTACTCTAAAATTACTTCACGAATACCGTGCGTTTTTGCGTAAGTATGTCGTTTTTATAATTATTTATTTCGTAAACAACAGGAGTAATAAATTTCTAATGAGTTTTAAATAGCGTTGTGAAACTTCTGTTAATTGTGTGTTTGGGTTAATGCGATTGTGGTTGTTGGTTCTCTCTATTTTTGAATTTGAATCTCTTGCATGTTTTGACCATTACGATGGAGTTTATACAATATATATTTCTTGAGATTGCACGTTTATATTTTTTCCCAGGATTCCAAAACTAGAAGTAAATGTCTAATTTTGTTCTGATATAGGCTTTATTTGCTTGTGCGTTACTATACTCTATAAATTACTTCATGTATATCGTGCGTTTTTTGATAAGTATGTCGTTCTATAAAATTATTTATTTCGTAAACAGCAGGAGTAATAAATTTCCAATTAGTTTTAAATAGCAGTGTGATACGTCTGTTAATTGTGTGTTTGGGTTAATGCGATTGTGCTTGTTGGTTCTCTCTATTTTTGAATTTGAATCTCTTGCATGTTTTGACCATTACGATGGAGTTTATACAATATTTATTTCATGAGATTGCACGTTTATATTTTTTCCCAGGATTCAGAAACTAGAAGTAAATGTCTAATTTTGTACTGAATAGGTTTTATTTGCTTGTGCGTTGCTATACTATTGCTATATAAATTACTTCATGTATATCGTGCGTTTTTTGATAAGTATGTTGTTCTATAAAATTTTTTATTTCGTAAACAGAAGGAGTAATAAATTTCCAATTAGTTTTAAATAGCAGTGTGATACGTCTGTTAATTGTGTGTTTGGTTTAATGCGATTGTGCTCGTTGGTTCTCTCTATTTTTTAATTTGAATCTCTTGCATGTTTTGACCATTACGATTGAGTTTATACAATATTTCATAAATGCGTTTCTACGTTACAATTTGTTACTTGTTGTTAGATAACAGAACATAATATCTAATTTTCTACAGGATAGATTTCATTTGCTTGTGGCTCACTTTACTCTAAAATTACTTCACGAATACCGTGCGTTTTTGCGTAAGTATGTCGTTTTTATAATTATTTATTTCGTAAACAACAGGAGTAATAAATTTCTAATTAGTTTTAAATAGCAGTGTGAAACGTCTGTTAATTGTGTGTTTGGGTTAATGCGATTGTGCTCGTTGGTTCTCTCTATTTTTGAATTTGAATCTCTTGCATGTTTTGACCATTACGATTCAGTCTTTACAATATTTCTTTAAGTCGTTTTCACATTTAAATTTTTTTTGGTGTTAAAAATTAGAACTGAATGTGTACTATTGATTGTAATTGTATTTTTGTAATTGGACTAAGTGTTTTTATGTCGTTGGGACTCTTCAATAATATACGCCAATGTCGTGCGGGTTGCATAACTAATTGTGTTTGACAATTTTTTTAATTTTTTTTCGTAAACCGCATGAGTAATAAATTTCATTTTAGAGTAATAAATTAGTAATAAATATGCTCTAAACATTCGTATTAGTTTTGATCGATTTAGCTCATTTTTTTAATTTGGGTTGTGCTAGCGTGACTGTCACGCTAGCACAACCACCTTTATTTCAGAAACGGGAGGAGTAATAAATTTAATTTTGGGGTAATAAATTAGTAATAAATGAGTACTAAATATTCCACTTGGTTTGATGTGATTGTGCTATAGTGGTTTTGCTAGCTTGACATAGCCCAACAGCAATCATAGACACGAGTTTCAGATATTTACATATTTATTAATAAGTATTTACAAACAAATAGTTTGATCCGTTATATAGCTCTGATAGACCCTATACACCGATCGCAGGAGCGATCCTTAAAAGATGCAAAATCCGCCTGACTCCTGGCCCCTCGCCACTCCTCAGCGAGCTTACGCGCACAGCGTAGAGCAGGCTTGCACAAGCGCCCCACCGCCGCGCCCCACGAAAGCGGTGGCAGCCCTTCCGCGCCCCACCGGCTTCTCGTGACTTTCACTTTTGGGGCAAGTGACCGCTGCCCGAGCCCTAGGGGGGAGGAACGCCCTGTAGCTCTTAAGACGGAAATGCGTTAAGTTGAATTTGACAACTAAAGACTTGAAATAACAGATGTAGTTTCTGGAGAGGGGAGGTTTAATTTTCTATACTGTTATTTCAGATTAAATTGTTGAAGAACTCCCACAAATTTCATGGACAATCTTTAGCGTTGCAACTGATTTTGAAAATATTTGTTATTTAAATAACAAGAACAGAATCTTTAACGATCTATCATTGTTGTTAATAATTATACTTTATAAATTTAACCCAGGAATATCTTGTTGTAATACACTTGACCATACATTTCAAAATGTTTCAATGCTAATAATTTTATTTATATAAGGAAGAAAATAGAAACATTGTTTGAGACAATGATAAAGAGAACAAAGAATTTTGAGAAACACAAGCATATCGTTTTTATTGAATAAAAGTCACATTAAGTTTCACTTTTTTTTAGAGAAATGATCGAATCAATATTTGGCGAGAGTGTTTGTGTCACTGCCACTCGCAGTGTCGACTGCAGATGTGACAGTGTCATTCGGCCTCTGAATTTGGTTTTTTGTAAGTTCATGCAAGAGAAAAACTGCTCACAAATATAAGTTGAGCCGAACATTGATAGTACCCGTGCAGCTGCGGCACGAATTTTTGGATACATGTCCTTACTGATTCCAGCATAAAATTCTTCCTTACTTTTTCTATCGAACACGTCTCTCATAGTTGAATCGCATTGAAGATCAATACATTCCATTTGAAGTTCATCCGACACTTCTTCAATAGGTACAGAGAAGGGCGCTGTAAAAAGTCGGAAATCACTTCTAAGAGCAGTGAAATCTGCAAATCGTTGCACGAATTCTTCCCTTAATTTTTCAATTTCCTCTGAGTACATCTGCATTCGATGATATGCTTCTTTCTTTAGAGAATTTACAGCAGGAAAATGTTTACAATCTTTTTGTTTTAATTGAAAACTCCATAACTGTAATTTTCTGAGGAACGCTTCGATACGATCAAACAGGTTTGTAATTAGTTCATTCCTTCCTTGCAGTTGGATATTCAAATTATTTAAGTGAGAAAAAATATCACTCATGAAAGCTAAATCGCACACCCAGTTTGTATCGTTCAACTCAGGCACATGGTTATTTTTCTCTTTCAAGAACATTGATATTTCATTTCGTAGTTCAAATACTACTTTTAGGACTTTCCCCCGACTCAGCCATCGGACCTCAGAGTGATACGGCAAGTCCTTGAATGAAGCGTCACAAGCTTCCAGAAGTTCGGAAAATTGCCGGTGGTTTAGACTGCGACTTCTTATAAAATTCACACATTTCACAACAACATTCATTACATTCCCTAAATTTAATGTTTTGGCACAGAGTGATTCCAAATGCAAAATACAATGGATGAACGGTACAGGACTACAACCCATCGCAGTTAACTTTTCAGTGACGCGACCAGCAAATCCCTGACGTTTCCCTGTCATCGCCGGAGCACCATCCGTCGTCACACTTGTTAATTTATCCAGAGGAAGGTTAAATTCTTCCATACAAGACACAACGGCAGAAAAAATGTCTTCACCTTTCGCTGTACCTCGGAGGGGAATTAATGATAATAATTCTTCTGTGATGGCAAGGTTATCACTAACACCCCTAATAAAAATTGCTAGTTGCGCAATGTCCTGAATGTCAGTACTTTCGTCCAGTGCCAAAGAAAATACAATAAAATCATTTATCCGATCCTTCAATTGATGTTTCAAATCTGTAGCCATGTCATCAATTCTTCTTGCGATTGTGGTACGTGACAAGCAAACAGTGTTGAGTGTGCTTACCACATCAGGACACAAAATGTTAGTAACGTCAATGAGGCACTGTTTAATAAATTCTCCTTCCCGAAATGGTTTTGAAGCCTTTGCTACGTTCACTGCTACGGCGTAACTGGCTCTTAGAGCTGCATCACTGTCTTCGTTTGCTTTATTTCGCTGAAAAAGATATGAAATGACTGTCAGCTAGCTAAAATTATTATTCACACAACGATTCTCATGCACACTATTGGCAACGTAAAGAACAATGACACAGGAAAAAAATTAAAAAATAAATATATTTTACGTGTTATTTAAAATTTAATTTTAAAAATAATTTATAAATAAATAATTTTTTTGATATTAATTTAATTTAAAATGTATACAGGCATCAGAAATTGCAAGAAGAATAAAGCTTACTTACTTTTAGTGCTTCACGAAGTTCTTCTATCAAATTCTCTCGGTCATTGCCTGACGTGTTGTGGTATTCCTCATGGGTATTGTAGTGTCGTCGTACAGCTGTTACTTTTTTCTCCGACACTATCTTCTGACATACGAGACACGTTGCTGCTCCATTTCTCTCCGTGAATAAAAATTCGTGCTCCCAGTTAGCATTGAACCGACGATTCGCAACTACTCGATTTCGTTCGGGACCTGCCATGATTTGCACACCCTCAGTTCAACCTTGCGACTGACTATTTATGAATGAAAAATCTTAAGAGTAGAAAAGTGAAGGGACAGCTCGGGTAGTGACGGGAAGTCGGGGATTATGCCAACTTTCCTGGTTCTCGTGGGGCGCCGTGGGGCGTGGGGCGCGGGCTTGCCAGCGTCCCACGAAGGGGCTGAAATGGGGCGCTTGTGCACCTCTGCTCTAAGGTGTTTGTCGGCTACCTGCCGCAGCCCCCTTCTCCTAACACGCGCCTTGCGGCCGCGCCTGCGTTTAGCCAACTCGGCCGATTGCAACTTGGCACCTGGTGTGCCTCGGCAGACACTCTGCCCCGAAGTATCGAGCATACTTCACAGTGTTCGAGACTCGAACACCCACACACGTGCCTGCAGCACTTCCGCGCCAGACTTGGCCGGACAAGTTTTGCGGTGTTTAGCCGCGAGGAAACCAGAAACGTTACCCAACCCAGGGCTTCTGCGACAGCCCTTTTATATGCTCGAGTCACATGACTTCCGCGTCATCATTCCCCCCACGCACTCGTCTTGAGGCGTCTGCTTCCGCCGTTGCAAGTTGCACCCGGCACCTACAAGCCCTCTCCCCTTTTGGACTTTCCCTGAAGGGTTGGCCTTTGTTTGGAAGCCTATTTTTGGCTCCCTCATCCCCATACCTTGCGACTTGTCTCTCCGGAGCAGGGAGTGAAGTCCATGACGCTACAATATCAAAGAACTAAAAATGTCATAATTTAGTACAAATTTTGAACTATTTTATACCCAAATTAAAAGTTTTTGAACTAAATATAATGCCATCATTTTCTCGACTCTTCTGTAAACGTATAATTTGCCTCTCAGCAGCATCAACAACATCCCCATCCCATGGACCCAGACAGTGAACTACTTGCGACTGACTTTTGACCGATGGTCGACCTGGACCGACTACGTCAAAATCAGGCAAAGGATGCTCTTCGAATCTTTCGCACTCTGAGATCTCTCATTTCCTATTCCAAACTTTTTACGGCAGCAAACTATACAAATCGGAAATAACGTATCATTAGAAGCAGTGGCGTTGCTTATGTTGGTGTAACCCGGGAAAAAAACTAATGGTGTCTCCCCCTAAATGAAATACATCTTTATCTGAATAGTTTATACATTATTTAATAAAAATACAAGTGTATTTGCACAATATTAAAGATAATTGTTACATTATTTTATCTATACTAACGACAAAATCAGATAAAGAATTCGCCGAAATCGTGACTCTTGAACCACTGGAGAGCAGGGTTTCACTGTTTTAGTTTCGCGTTTTTCTTTACATTATTTTTCATTGATTCTTTAGTATGTATGTTTTAATATTGTTACTATTAAATTACATGCATATACAATATATATATATATATATAATTAATTTGTAAATAAATCATTAAAATTATGTAAATCGAACTATATAATTTTATATTTGGTATCATCCGGGGCGCACCGCCCTCCTTGCCACCTCTACCTACGCCACTGTTCAGAAAAATAAGATTTTGCAAACTACAATTTCCAGACAATCAAAGTAGCCTCGCTATATACATAACCTTCAAATCCTAAACAATTGCGTCAGTTTATTCCTAATATATTTGAATTAACTTGAGGAAAAATTAACAATTAAGTCCCTGCCATATAATATGGCACCATTCAAAAGGATGGTATTTTTAGTTTTTCGATATCATTGATTTTCACTGGTGGTGTTGCTAACTTCACGCTAGGGGAACACTCGCAAACTTATAATTTTTTTATTTTGATGTTGAGCATGAGTTCAAAAGTTTTGAATTCGGGTTAAAATTAGTTTAAAATTAGTACAAAATGATGGCATTTTTATTTTTTCGATATCATCGATTTTCATCGTGTGGGTGTGCTAACTTAACGTTAAGAACGCCCCCTCTGCTACCTTTTTTTTGATGTTGTGCATCGTTCAAATTTTTGAATTTGGGTTAAAATTAGTTTAAAATTAGTACAAAATGATGGTATTTTTAGTTTTTCGATATCATTGATTTTAATGGGTGGTGTTGCTAACTTTACGGTAGGTGAACGCCCGCAAACGTATACATTTTTTATTTTGATGTTGTGCATCAGTTCAAAATTTTTGAAAATGGGTTAAAATTAGTTTAATATTAGTACAAAATGATGGTATTTTTAGTTTTTCGACATCATTGATTTTAATGGGTGGTGTTGCTAACTTTACTGTAGGTGAACGCCCGCAAACGTATACATTTTTTATTTTGATGTTGTGCATCAGGTCAAAATTTTTGAAAATGGGTTAAAATTAGTTTAATATTAGTACAAAATGATGGTATTTTTAGTTTTTCGATATCATTGATTTTAATGGGTGGTGTTGCTAACTTTACGGTAGGTGAACGCCCGCAAACGTATACATTTTTTATTTTGATGTTGTGCATCAGTTCAAAATTTTTGAATTTGGGTTAAAATTAGTTTAAAATTAGTACAAAATTGTGGTATTTTTAGTTTTTCGATATCATCGATTTTCATCGTGTGGGTGTGCTAACTTAACGTTAAGTTAGCACACCCACTCTTATACCCTGTTTTTTTTTAATGTTCTGCATCGGTACAAAATTTTTTAATTTGGGTTAAAATTAGTTTAAAATTAGTACAAAATTATGGAATACTCTTTTTTAATTTTCTGATAAGTGGGTGTGCTAACTATACGGACATCGTGACATC